>JAFVLL020004572.1:0-13252 GCA_021397915.2 Tor tambroides | reverse complement strand
AGGAAGCTCTGACTACTTACACCAGTTCTTTTTTTTTGGGGGGGGGGGGGTGTGAGAGATGAAGCATGTACACACTCATAAATATCAGTGGACAAATTGAAGGTTGTTTGGAAGAAGAGGACACAAAGATGAGTGAGTTTTGCACATGAGTACATCAATTTCCTGTCATTGTCATATGCGGTATTAGCTCACATAGGCCACTCGTGGGAGTGTCTTTCTGCCTTTCTTCTTTGTTGTGATGGAAGGATGTGGTTTTCTTAAACATATGAAACACGCTCATTGGTGCTTTTAATGCGTGGCTGAGGAAGTTTGCGCAAGTGAATGGGAAGGGAAGTTCAGCTAGTGGTGATTTTATGCATCTGCCTTACCACTTAATCCACAAGTCATAAAGATATTTGAAGACATTTGACACCTATAAGACTTTTGAAGAACTGGAATATTTGGAAGAATGTCATCTTGTGGGTATTTCCTCACAGCTTTGATCATCCTCAAGCAGCATTTTAGTGGTAAGTACTGTATGTAATTTTCCACATTTATGATTTATAACTTATGATTTATGATGAGCTGTTTTTGAGCCACTTATGGTTGAAATCTATGTTCTTAATAGATACATTCAACTGAATAGGTATTTAACTTGAAAAGACCCAATTTAGACCAGTATGAATTTCCATTGTGCCCCAGGTTTGGAACAAATCTTGCTGGTTGACCAGACTTACCAGACATAATTGAGCTCTTGAGTTAATTTGTAACTTTGACTTATATATTCACTTTCCTTGATGTTTCAGCTGCTGAATACTCTGCCCCACCGGCTCCTACACTGAACCAGACAGTCACCAGAGACTCATCTGTGGAGTTGATGTGTCAGGCTCCAGAAGGTTATGGTGGACTTGTATTTAAACTTTTCAAAATGCACGAGCTGATAGATAAAGTTGAGCATTCAAAAGAACAGCAAAGGGCTCGCTTTATTCTTACGGGAATAGATACTGAAAAAGACAATCTGTATTGCTGTCAGTATGACAACAGCATGATCAGTTTCTATATGCATCCAGAGCCGAAAGGTGAGTGTTTCTTTATATTTCTTATATTATGTTGTATTATATTTATTATGTTTTATTATATTTGTTATATTATGTACACACACAGGTTTCCATGTTTTATGGGGGCATTCCATAAATGTAATGTTTTTTTATACTGTACAAACTGTATTTTCTGTCCCCTTACCCTAAACCTACCCCTCAGAAAAAAACTTTCTGCTATTTTAGATTTTCAAAAAACTTTATTCTGTATGATTTATAAGCTTATGTATAAATGTGTATACATTTTTTTTTTTTCCCCTTCATGTCAGTGATACTGCATGAATCTCTGTTTGCTGAGGCACAGGTTTAAGTAGTTTGCAGATGTGCTGTAGTGAGAGAGGTTTTGAGGTCACAGTGGTGTGACGGTTAAAGAAACAGCTCTGTCTATAGTTGAAAGCTTATAACCACTAAACCAAACTACTCCACCCTGCAGTGCTTTACATCTTTAATGTTGTATTTCAATCAGTATGTTAACATTTCTGTCGCTTATTTTTGATTTCACACACATATATTCAAAAAACACGAAATGCTCATAATGTACTTTCTTCTTCTTGCAGTAGTTTCAGTCAGTCCCCCTCCATCACCTCACCTGGTGGTCGAGCCCTCTAATGGGCATGTTACTCCTGGTGACACACTGTCATTCCACTGTCAGGCTCCACCTGACCCTCAGAAACAGCCTCCTGAGGCTTTTCTCTTGCTCCGGAGAGCCAAAGGAACCCCGGGCTCCGTGGTTGCTCCAGCTCAGCTGGTATCTCAGTCTCATGAAGCTCACTTCAGTGTGAAGACAATGGGACGGGAGGACGGTGGGGAGTATGTCTGCCTCTACCAACTCAAACCATCAAAGACGGGACAAGTAAACTCCACAGCCAGTCAGCCGGTATACATTACTGTCATAGGTGAGGAGACAGCTGTCGGATTGATGTGCATGCTATTGTGATTATATCTTGTGTCCATATTGCATGTTTTTTTGTTTTTCTTTTTGAAAATATTTTGTATTTTATACAACTAAGGCAAGCGTCACTATTACTATTGATCAAACACATGTTCTTTTCCAAAACCTAGTCAGATGCCTATTGAATTATATTTCTCTATAAAGGATATAATTAAACCTATTATATCCTTCATAGATGAAGCAATCACAAAGTGCACTGCAGAATGCTCAGCCATGGCCAGCTTCCCTACTTCACGTCCAAACACTATAGTATTCATAAAACAGTAGGAGTAAAATACCCAGATGACCCGCTATCCTTATAATATCGTAATGTCAGGTCATCATGACAATTCCAACACGGAGTACATATCATGTCTGGATTGTATTCATGTTTACACACATGCATACTTATAGAACATACTTATAACTTTCAAGATGAATCGAATGTAGCACATACTCTTACAGTGAATTCAGATGCAGGTAGTGAACAAATTAATGTCAAAATAGAGGACAAAGAGAAGAAAAGACATTTTGATTAGATATTTTATTCTACACTAAAAATATTGATTAAAAACAGTAAAAAAAAAAAAAAAAAAAAATTAAAAATGTATTATTTTACCCAATATTTGTTTGTGATTGTATTTTTATGTTTGGAGTTGTTAGCTTGGCAACATGCTAACATTGTTCTGTGAATTTTGGTGAACAATATCTAGTTACTGCAATAAAAAAAGTAAGATTTTATGTAAGAGTGTAATTTTATGTAAGATTTTATGTACGATTTCCCTGCACAGATTTCACGACTGTTTCAAGTTAGTCACAATACAAATTTTAGCTGAAATTTGCCACACTGACCAACAGAAAGTTGCATGATTTAAAAATGACTTTTGTATGAGCTATGCTTCTTACATCACAACCCTACTGACAATAGACAGCGGACTTTTTGCCCATTAAATTTAGCAAAAATTTTGCTAATATGACCATACTTTTATGAAGTTCCATGATTTCTGATGCTGCCTACAAGTGCAGTCACATTTGCCATTGCTTTGCAAAATTTCACAAGTGAAATCCAGTCATTTCAATAGGAATCTGCTTGATCAGGAGTTTCATGTGAAATCATACATCATATATCTCATGATATCTCATAACATCTTTATGAGATAATTCACCCAAAAAATGAAAATGTTGTCCTTTACTCACCCTCATGTTGTTTCAAATCTGTATCCATTTCTTTCTTCTGTTGAACACGAAAGAAGATATTTTTGAAAAACAATTGCCGGTAGCTATTGATTTCCACAGTATTTTTTTCCATACTATGGAAGTCAATGGCTACCGTCAACTGTTTGGTTACCAACACTCTTCAAAATATCTTTTGTGTTCAACAGAAAAAAGAAATTGATACAGCTTTGGAATAACTTGAGAGTTAGTAAATAGGGGCTTTCACACTTGAGGAAACTTTTCATAGTTCCTAAAACTATTGGCAGAACTTCCCGCTTTTTGACACGTTCGCACCACAGGAACTAGGAATGTATACTCTAGGAACTCTGTTTGGGGGAACTAAATTGGCTCCTACTTCAGAGTAGGATCTAAAACAGTTCTATAGGAACTACCAGTGAAGTAAGTGTACGCTGATTGGCCAAACGCATATGAAACACCAGCTACCTGGCATTTTTAAAAAGCCATGTAAAAATATTTACTCCACGAACATGGAAAACGGTGATAACGGCAATTAGCTACCTGTTGTCTGCAGCATTGTGTTTTTTTCTCAGCCTCGATGATATGTGACCCTGGACCACAAAACCAGTCTTAAGTCGCTGGGGTATATTTGTAGCAGTAGCCAAAAATACACTGTATGGGTCAAAATTATTGATTTTTCTTTTATGCCAAAAATCATTAGGACATTAAGTAAAGATCATGTTCCATGAAGATATTTTGTAAATTTCTTACTGTAAATATATCAAAACTTATTTTTTGATTAGAAATATGCATTGCTAAGAACTGCATTTGGACAAATTTAAAGGTGATTTTCTCAATATTTAGATTTTTTTGCACCCTCAGATTCCAGATTTCCAAATAGCTGTATCTCGGCCAAATATTGTCCTATCTTAACAAACCATACATCAATGGAAAACTGATTTATTCAGCTTTCAGATGGTGTATAAATCTCAATTTCCAAAAATTGACCCTTATGACTGGTTTTGTGGTCCAGGGTCACATATGTAACGCTGCAAGTTGTCATAGGAGATTTAGTCAGATTTTCATGATATTTCAATTGCGTAAATTGTGCATTTACACTCCATCTCCGTTATCACAAAACCCATGACACACAACAAAAACAGCTCCGATCACGGCGTTCTCCATTCACCAGTTGTTGACGTTTGTAAATGCCGCATTGCGGTCGGCCGCTTCAGAGTTTCTGCTGCCGGTGTGAATGTAACCAGGAAAACAGACCGAGGGGAAAATTGGTTTTCTAGGAACTACCATGCTGGCTATTTCCTAGAACTACGTTGTGCGTAAGCCCCTAGCAATGAGAGAATGTTCATTTTTGGGTGAACTATTCCTTTAAGGAGGCATCTGCCTATGTAGACACCTCAATTTGATGTGCACATCTGTGCTATTAAGCAAATGTTCTCACGTCACTGTATCTGTGTGTTTCCTCTAACAGAGCTCCCAGTCCCCACTCTGTCCTTGTCCCGACACAAGGGTGAAGTTCTAGAGTGTGTTGGGTCACCCTCATATCCGCAAGGCTTCTTCATTTTATTTCGTGTGGGTTTCCTGTCACCTGAGGTGACCCATCAGGCTTCCCTGACCCAACACAGTGCTAGATTTCCCATACCCATCCGTTATGAACATGGTGCACAGTATCAGTGTCAGTACAGCGTGTCACTGAGCAACTCCAAGGTGTACTCTAAAATGAGCTCACCAGTAACTATCCCATGCATTACAGGTACTATGTATCATACTAAATGTGATATGATATCTCATATTGTTATATGAATAAGACCTTAAAATCTTATTTATTGCATCATTTTTCAGGATATCATGTATGCACACCAACCTCTTCAGGTAACATTTAAGTCTTGCTTAACATACTGTATATGTATGTTTGTAACTATCACAGTAATGCAGCAAATCAAATATGCCTAAATTGGTATCTAAAGAAACTCTCTCCTTTGTCTTCATACATGTCTATGGCAAGGCGACACAGATCTGGCTCTGATTGTTGGCTCTGTGTCTGCGGGTGTTCTGTTCCTCATGGTGGTGGCAATCTTGTGCTTTGCTGTGCACAGACATCGTGAGTATTAGATATTTAGTCTCTTATTCTAGTTGCCCATAAGTTTACATTGGTTAAGTTTAGTCTCTAATGAACTATAATACCCAGTGGTGATTATCTTTTCAATCCATCTAATTAAATACTGGAACAAAACAAAGTGAAAACGCCCGTTGTTTGTTTTTCATTCATGCATGTAATCCTCATTAATATAAATTGAATTGTAATCTCTACCCATTTATTTGCAGTCAAAAACATGTCAGAGAGAAGGAGACAAAGGTGAGACACAATACTGAAGAGCGTATCTGATATTTGTTTAAAATTGCATTTACATTTATTCATTGGGCAGACATTTTTATCTCAAGCGACTTGCAGCTCACTCAGAGTGTACATTATTACATCACTATCTATTCTCTGTCTGTCATTGTGCTCAACTATTTGAGTTACGGGAATAAAAGCTATCTAAATCATTTAAGTATACACTATTGTCCAATTTTTTCTTAAAAGACATTAATACTTTTATTCATAAAGGATGCATTAAATTGATCGAAAGTGACAGTAAAGACATTTATAATGTTATAAAAGATTTCTGTTTCAAATAAATACATTTGTATTTTTAAAATGTCTATTCATCAATGAATCCAGATGACTGTATCACAGTTACCACAAAAATATTAAACATCACAATTAAAATTAAAATATTAAATTATTAAAAATTAAATATTAAAATTATTTCTGAAGGATCATGTGACACTGAAGACTGGAGTAATGGCTGCTGAAAATTCAGTTTTGCCATCTCAGCAATAGATTACATTTGTAATTATATTAAAACAGAAAATTATTTTTACAGTTTTTTTTTTTTTTTTTTTTTTTAATTAAATAAATGCAGACTTGTTAAACATGAGACTTCTTTCAAAAACATTACAAAAACAGTAGTGTATATTTCTATAATTATTTAAATAATTTCTGTAAATAAGTATTTAAAACGCTGATTATATGATTATATATTATATTAGATCATTATATCAATATTTATTTAATTTATATAATTATTTAAATCATTTTAATATTGTAGTACACTGCTAATATGAGTGATATGAATGTTATAAAAATATTTAAAAAATATAATAAACCTCTTTCCACAGAGATCAAGAGAAATTCTGGCAACATGTTCACTCCAAAGATCATATTGTTGGTAAGTCACTGTGACAATCTCTTCAGAGCAAGTAATTCACTATCCAATATGTTCATACCATCATTACATCATAAGCATCACAGATATCTGATTTGTGTTCAAGTTTATTGATTTTCTCTCACCATGATTTTTTTTTTTCATCAGACCTCACTCTGCAGCGTGTTGACATTGAATCTGAGGTAATGATGCCCCATTTCAAACCTTCTTGTGATTTCCTTTTCAAAAGGCCCCACTACAATAGTATCTCGTATCTCGTTCCGAGTACTAAGGTTACCAGTATGCTGATTTGTTTAGACAGGAATTAGAGAGGAAGAATAAGATCACAGAATAAGATCTTTTTACATCATGCAGTGTTTGCCAACATCCTCCTGTTGCATTATGTCCACTGTGAGAAACACTTATCACATCTCTTGCGTGTTTTTATTAATATACGTGTGTTTGCATTCTACAGGACAGTGTTCAAACATTTAGAGGAAGACCCTCATTTTCAGAGCCCATCTACGATTATCCCATGGCAACCTTCAAGAACCCCTCACTTTGCTGATATCTATCAATCTATCGATCCATCGGATACTACAGTATATTTTGTGCTATATTTTGTGTTTGATATATTCTGTATACTGAAATGTTTATTTAAAAGTGGAAACATTTTGTATATTTGTAAAGTAATGTATGAGTAAACAATCTACTGTGGTTTCTTTAGTTCATGGTATTTTTCACTGAGATATGAATTTTTCTGTCAGCAGGGGGCTCTGGACATCCAGATATAATGTGAGATTGACATTTCAGTAAAGCACTGGCAGTTTTGAGTGCTGGATATTAAGTCTTTGCAAATCATTTTATAGATTTAATCACCTAAAGCTAAAATGTGAAAGCTTTTATTTGCTTTTTTTTTTCCTAATGTCAAGTGGTTCTTAAGAACTTCTTTCAGTTCCTCTTTGCTTACCTTGAAATTTAAAAGGAAATTAATTTGACAGTCATGCCAGAATGACATTCCAGTGAAAAAATTAAACATCAATTTTTTTTAGAGACTTTATTTTTGTTCTCATCTACGTCTTCACATAGCTTGAAACTATCTGAAGTCTCATGATATCTTTTTGATTAGCAAACCGTAAACCATTAATAGCTCTCTAACAGTCTGAGATAATCAACCATAATGGCATATGGTTGACTGAAGATCTTCTGCTTTGTCCTCTGAAGCACCTTAAAGTAAACCTTAAAGTATTTCACCAAAAAATGAAATTCTGCCACTATTTCCTCACCCTCTACTTGTTCCAAACATGCATGAACTTCTTTCTTTGAGATGGTCCTCACTGCAGAACACAAGATCCAGGGGGAGTGGTTGGATCTAGATCCAACTCCTCCCACCTTACATATACCTAAACCTACCCGTCTCCACCCCCTGATCTCTAAACCCACCCATCCCCACCCCTAAACTTACCCATCTCCACCCCCTAGATGTGGATCCAACCCTGCCCCCTGGATCTTTGTTCTGCAGTGAGGGGCTACTGCTTTCTTCTGTAGGACACAAAAGAGAATGTTTTGAAGAATGTTGGTAACAAAACCAACATAGACATAGTAGCCATTGAAAAAAGTACTATGGAAGTCAATGGTTACCGTCAACTGTCGGGTTACCAATATTCTTTTTTGTTCCACAGAAGAAAGAAACTCACACAGATTTGGAACAACTTGAGGATGAGTAAATGATGACAGAATTTTCATTTTTGGGTGAATTGTCCCTTTACCCCTGTATTCCACAGAAACGCTTGGATTCACAGGAACAAAACAATGTTCAGTCACCAGACTACTGTAAAACAAATACCAATTATATGTTTTGCCAGAAACTACCCATGCGTCTCTAATCATATAGTTTTGTTTTCCTAAGAATACTTTGTCACAAAGAATAGCATTGTTTATTGGTCTTAATGTCATCTGGATTAGGCTCATTGAAGACTGAAAGCAATGGGCATCTTTTTTCCAGTGGTATTGATGAGCTGCTGCCATATTTGAAATTAGCATTCCCATGCAGCCTAAGCTAATTGTGCTGAGAAAGAGTGAATGAATAATTCACAGGCAACTAGAGGGTCAGTAAAGCGTGCTGCGTGTGTGTGTTGTGATCTCACTCATGACTAATCTCACTCGGGCTCGGACGTTTTCTTTGTACCTTTCCTACAGTACCATCATCACCATGGTGACGAATTTGAATGCCCACTGGCGTGTTGAGTCACGGCAGTCGGGTATTCATACCTCACAGCACGGGCTGAGTGTGCAGAAGCTTAGAATTGACTGTGATGTCACTGAGCAAGAAAAGGGCCTTTGCATGGAAGCTGAATGGAATGCTAGAACGTCGCCCTCTTTAATTGTTATTTGAAAAATCAAAGCCATAGATATGGCGTAAGCATTACATCCTGGTCATTGTGCCTATTGTGAAGTCAGTTATCTAGTTTCGGACTCCAAAGGCCAAACCTCTATCACAATACTAACAATGAGTCACATTCAGCAATTTGAGTCTGGGAAAATTATTCAGTGCATTTACAAATAACCAAAAAAGCTGGTTAACACATTTTTGTTTATTTCAGCATTTTCATATATGTATCAATAAAGCCATTTCTCAGTATAATTTAGCTTTTCTGATTAGTAGTGAAATATCTATTCAATAATATTTACTTAAATATAACTCTTATATAATCTTACAGTATTCCAGACTGTTTTATTACCATGAGATGAGCAGCTATGTTAACTGAATATAAATATGTTTAGTAACTGTAAAGCAGAAAATTATATTCAAAATTACATTGTAATCATTTGAGCCCATGTAACAACAATAAACACTGCCATACCTACTACCATTAACACCAGTTTGGCTCATTTGTTATTTACAGAGTGTGTGTTATGGAATATTAGATTGGATAACCAACTCACAGTGTCTTTTTGAGGCAATTGATGCTCTTTAGCCATCCGTAATGGCACGTGGCACTCAAACTGGTTTCTTTTAAAAGATCCGAGGGGTTTCTGGGAAAACTGATCATACGCTTGTTCATACGCTTTATTTTAGGCTGGTGCACTTGGTTGACCGGGCTTCATATTGTTTCAGGATGCTGTAGTTGGATTTCAGTCTCAGTTGTCATCGTCCACATGGCCGTTCACCATCCCTGACTCCCAGCGCTCAAGTAATGGATTTTTCTGCCTTGAGAACTTTACTGTTTTCTGTATTTATCAGAACATTAGAATAAGAACCTTAGTAAGTGAATTTGAAATTGAATGCCTTTAGCTCACATAACATACACATTCTCAGAAAAAAAGGTACAAAAGCTGTCACTGGGGCGGTACCTTTTTGAAAGGTACCAAAATGTAATATTAATGTACTAATATATACACTTTAGGTTCTAAAATACACATTCAGTGTACTTAAATGCACCCCATAGGGGTAAATAAGGTACAAATATGTACCTTTTGAAAGGGTACCGCCTCAGTAACAGCTTTTGTATCTTTTTTTTTTTCTGAAAGTGTTGAAGGAATAATTTGGTCAAAATGAAAATTGTCATCATTGACTAAACCATGTGTTGTTTTAAACCAATTTTACCTTTTTCTTCAATCAAGGAGGTATTTTGAAGAATGTCCAGACTGCTCTTTTACAAATAATGAGCCCAAAGGGTGACTTGAGACTGTCAAGCTCCAAAAAGCATCATTAAAGTGGTCTTCTGAAGGCAAACTGAGTAGTTGTTTACTGAAAATTGTCTCTCATTTCATTCATATTTGCTTATATTCAAATATGGGACATAAGATTTGATGTCAATGGTGCCATATATTGTAACTGGTTCTCACATGTCACATAAGTACCCACAGCACACCAAATTTGAATATGCGCACATTCAAATAAGTACATTTGAGTTAGATTTGAGAAGTGAATACATTTGACTTTTCACTGAATAATGTAAAGGTATCATATAACAATGCACAAACATCACTTTTTTAGCATATTTGGAGCCTGAAAATAGAGTGAACTTCATGTCTAACATCTCCTTTATGTATTTGACAAATGTCATAAAAGTTTGGAACGATATTTGGGTGAAAAAATGATGACAGACTATTCATTTTGAGGTGAATTATTCCTTTTTAAATGGAAAAAATAAACACAGGAGCGAGCAGCACATGCAATTTTAACTTTCTCATATATCAAAGTAGTTACTTGTCTCTAAGCAAACGAGACCTGAGATGAACTTAAAAAAAAAAAAGCCTCTGTCTTCAGATAAAGGCAGTGTTCACTTGGCAACACCTATTGGTTTTGATTGTGTTGGTTACATTATATTTTCCTGGCTGAGGAGAATGATTGAGTGGTAATAGTGATAATACAGTCATGACACAATCTTGATTCTAAAGAATGCAGCTAGTATGAACTCTGCTCTGAACTCTCATTATATGAAGGAAGATAAGCTACTTTTTCAGCAGCGTCACATTTAAGTGTGTGTGGTTGTGTTTGCACAGGGAGGGTGACTGAAACTTTGATACCCTTTGATTATCTATTGAAAGGTTGAAGAGCTTTGGTATCTGTTTGTTCAAGTAAAACCTCAATTCTTGGACTACCAAATTTCAAATTTGAACCTCAGATCTTTGAGTTACCAACAGCCCAAAACTTTAACCACAATGTTACCAACACCAACGTAACACATTTAGTCCCGGAAAAGAATATAGTTAAGAACACAAATGATGCCTTTTAAAAGAGATTCAAACAAAAAGTCCTCTACCTCTGACAGTTGTCTTTGTTCTTCATCAGCTTGGGGCGGTGGCCACATTAGGTCCAGTTTTCCAGTGGACTGACGCACTGTAAACAGAAGACAGATGTTTAACTGGATGTTCATGACAATATCCATGCTTAATGACCACTGAACTATAAATCAAGTAGGCACATTTTTTTCTTAGTATCATGTTATATTTCTGTAAAAAACTTATTTTAAGTATTTAAGTATTTTAAGTATTTTAAGCAAAATTTCACACTATGATGGGCAATGATCAGCTCTCTTGCTGCTTTTAATTAAAATATCACTCTAATATTTCTGGAACAGAGCCACGGTTCATACAAGTCATTTCTATTGCATCACAGTAGTATGAAACTATGACACTACCAATACTGATCTATAACTGATAGCTGCCCTTACAAAAATGTACCATGGTTACCGCAGTTTCCTCAAAATTACCACAGCTATTAAAGTTATTGTTTTTACAGTAAAGCTGTAAATTAATATTGGCTACTATTAGCCAATGAAAATATCTCACTCTAGGAGATACCACACAAATTATGATTTCACAGTAGTAAAAATATCTGTACTATGGCATTTTGGCAGAAACTGTTATGCTAAATAATTGTAGAGACTGCTCTTCTGAGTAAACAGAAATGGAGATTTTTTTTCAGTAATAAGTCAGATGCTAAAGAGAAAGTAGAAATGGAAAAGCTTAAAAAATTACTGGAAAAGTGATTCAACTTCCCCCTCAGTTTAGTACTAAATCTGTGTTATTAATTGTTAGTGTAAATGCTTGGATCATTTCTCTATATGAAGACTAGCAGGCATTTCAGAAGACTTGTACAGTAGTAAAAGATCATTTGAAGAAGTCACAACTGTAGATCATGTATTGGACACACGTTATATTTCAAAAATGCATACCCTTTTCCAGAACATAGTACTCTTATCCATACTTTGCTCATGTCAGCACATTTGACTAATAACACAGAAATTTCAATATCCAGTTTACGTTAGTACTGGTGACATAATCCCATATTAGCATTTTGGCTATTTGTTTGTTCGCTGCCACGGTGAAGCACAAACTACCAGCCTCCAGTCAAATGATAATATTGTTATCACACTCTACACACAGAAAAGTGTTAGAATCAGCTGTTAATAATAGTTCACAAGTGCTGAGTTTTGCCAGTGGAGCTGTTATTAAGGTTTTCCCGTAGCGCAAATAGTAGAGAATTGTGCTAGCAACGCCAAGGTCATGCATGGGTTTGATGTATAGTCTTCTTGATGTATGGTTATTTTTTAGGATTTGTTAGATACGCCATGTGTTCTTTTCAAGTGTATCCTCTGTTTATGCATCCTCTCCTGTAGCTAAACAGTAGCGTGTGGTGCTAGATATGCAAAGATTATGGGTTTGTTCACAGGAAATGGATAACCTGATAAAATGTATATTTTGAATGCAACAGAATTTGAAAGACAAATACTTCTTTGTAATGTGTCCAGTAGCTTAAATGGTTGTGTATGGTGTAAGCAATGCAGAAGTCATTTGTTTGAATCTCAGTTAATGCATGAACTGTATACTGAATGCTACATAAGTTTCTTCTTTCGGTCCAATCTAGGTACCCCTGGACCACAATTTCTACCAAGGTCTGTTGACGCCACTGCATTTATTCATTTAACATCCAATATATGTTCTTTTTCACCTACAAACATGAAAGCACCAATGGTGTGACTGACTTCTTCAGCTGATTTGAACTGCTTGGTGAACAGAAACCAAAATTTCACATGCTGCTTACAGTGACTCACCTGACGTGGTGTTAGTGAACATCTCTGATTGGTGGCCTGCTGTAATCAAATTTGTCTGTTGAGGTGGGGGAATCTCTTTCAGTCTAATTTCTGTCCTCAAATCCATTCCTGTTCCTCTTCCTTCTTCTGTATACATGGCTGCTCCTCTATAAAGACTGTTTCTCTGTCTCAGTAGTTCCCATTCCCTCTCCTTTGCCTCCTTAATGTCCAGCTCCACCTGAGACTGCAGACTCATAGAAGAGC
>JAFVLL020004570.1:0-25545 GCA_021397915.2 Tor tambroides | reverse complement strand
GTGGGCTACACTTCTTTAGTTGGCAGTGATAGCGAGTCCTGGGGCTGGGACCTGGGACGTAACAAGCTCTACCATAACAGTAAGAACCGGCCGGCCTCTTCTGCACCCACATACCCAAGCTTCCTGGAGCCAGAGGAGGCCTTTGTGCTGCCAGATGCCTTGATGGTAGTGCTGGACATGGATGAGGGCACGTTGAGCTTCATGGTGGACGGACAGTACCTCGGAGTGGCCTTCAGAGGCCTTAAGGGCAAAAAGCTGTACCCCATTGTCAGTGCGGTGTGGGGCCACTGTGAGATCACCATGCGCTACATCAATGGCCTAGATCGTAAGTATACACTTTCTCCAAGAGTTATATCTGAATAGTTGTTGCATACTTAAAGATCTTTCTTGACATGGAGTTTTGTAAACTCGCTTGAATTGGGTTGGTGTGGTGTAGTGGTTAAGGCTTTACTTAAAATTTGCAGTACATTTACCCTGCTGGAAAAAAAAAATATCCTAAACCATCCTAAGCTGGTTTGCTGGTCTTCTAGCTTGGTCAAGCTCTTTAGCTGGTCTTCAGCCTGGTCAAGCTGATTTTCAGCTAGCCTAGGCCAAAGGATGTCCAGTCCTGCTCCTGGACTGTTAATGTCCTGCAGAGTTTAGCCCCAAACTGGCCAGCACACTTTTCTGGAAGTTTCTAGTAATCCTGAAGACCTTGATTAGCTGCTTTAGGTGTGTTTACTTAGGACTGGAGCTAAACTCTGCAGTACAGTGGCCCTCCAGGAGCAGGATTAGACACCTCTGGTCTAGCCAGTCTCCTAGTATGGCTAAGCTGGTGTTTAGCCAACTGGTCTCTTAGCCTGACCAGCTGGAAAGTGCCAGAGGCCCTTTAAAAATCACAAAGACTTGGCCAGTCTGTCCGAGCAGCAAACCAGCTCAGACTGGTTTACGATGTTTTGTTTCTCCAGGAGAGTACTCATAAGGCAGCCTTCTTTTTCTGTTCAATCAAAACCCTGACCTTGTTGTGCCATGCTCTACTAGATCAGCTACAACAGCACTGTGTTCTCTGTCAACATTGCATGTGATGTGGCCATGAATTGTTGGTATTTCAACATACAGGTGTAGTTAGCCAGTAAGGTAGCCTGAGTACTGCATCTTGTCTTCTGTCCTGTTAGTTCAAGAGATGGATTCTGGTTCTTCTCTCTCGTGGTCCCTCGGGAAGCTTGGGCATTGCTGGAGGCATGTATTCATTATTAATGTGAGGAACAATGAAACACGCAATGGCAGTGGAGGCAGGAAGGCTCAAAACATTGCTGGTTAGCTTAGCTGTTTTCTACAACTCGCATAGCATTAAGGTTAATGAGTAGAGGCTCTCATTTTGATATTCACAAGAAACACGCTTATGAGTTTGGTGCATGTATGGTTGCATATTGTGTGTGTTGGGCAAGCGATTATGTATTAGTTTCAAGCACTCAGAGCTGTCACACCATTCACAAGGCTAAACACTGAGCCTCTGTGTTTGTAAAGGCTTGAAACTCTCCTTCACCCATCATCAGCATGTGTTTTGGAAACACTTTTTTCTAATCCGCTCCTGCCAGGCAGACGCTGTGTGTGTATAAGCCAGAGAGTTTGTGTGAAAAGGCATTTTAAAGCCAGAGGCATGTTTTTGTAACCCTCTGAGCTTTACTTGATAGCACAACCTCAAGGTGTTTTTTCTTCTAACATCTTACAGAACAGAGATTCAGAGTCATCTGGTAGATTTAGCTGTTTCTCCATGAAAGAAACTCCACGTTCAAACGTCCATACCTGTGGATGTTTTATTTTTAGCTTACTCTGCTTCATCTCATTCCAAACCTGTATGACTTCATTTCTTCTGCACAACACAAAAGAAGGAATATTGTGAAGAACCTTCTGGTCCAAATGAAATTGGACCCTATTGACTTTGTATGCTCAAAAAACATTGAGACATTTTTAACAATATCATTTTGTGTGTGTGTGTGTGTGTGTGTGTGTGTGTTTCATCAATGAAACTAAGTAATGTATGATTGGAATAACATGAGAATGAGTAAATGATGATAAAATTTTGAATGTTTTTACCATGGTAAAATACACCGCATCAACAGCTGTATGATAAAAATCACCAGTGTTTAAAAAATAATCAAACTTATTGATAATAATAATCCCAAAATTCCCAGTTATTATTTGGGAACTGACATTTTTTTTTAATCACATTCATTTTCACAACAAATGAAACGGCTCATTCCCTGTAGACGTTTCACTCCGTTGATTGAATTGTCAGTGTTGAAGGAATAAAAGCATTATATCCCTTCATAATACTTGTCATTGTACATGACTTCAAAGTCTTAATTTAATAAGCAACCCAGTAAGCCCATAAGCAGAATCCTATCAATTTCATTTCAGCCCTGTTTATATGGATTAGGTTGCTTTGGCCTCGGTGTCGCTCTACAGAGTCTTCTCCTCCCTGGTGTGTTTCCATATCGGGGACAGAGAGCAGAGTGGGACACTCTCAAAGCCCCCTCGTCTGAAGTTGAAAGAGCCCTCTTTCTCCCTTTCAGATGGAAAGAGCAACTCAGTAAGTGGTCCTAAGACCGTTTGAAATCTTTTCAAATCTTCTAGTAAGCATGTCTTTATTTGCTGGAAAATTATATGAAATGAATGAAGCAATGTGTAATGCTTGAAAGAGAGAGAGAGAATTCTATGAATCTCAAGAGGTGTTTGGCAAAGCCATCTTTGGACCGGTTCGCTGAGCTGCACTTGGAAGCTTGTGGTTTCCAAAGTAGTGTTAAGATTTGCTCTGAGGATTGTGGGTTTATATACACGTTTTAGGTGTTTTGCACATTTTAAGTCACGTGCAGGAGGCTGTTAAGTACCTTTCCTTGTGGAATGCTGCGACAGTGAGAGAGAGAAACATGGGTAATGAATGCAGCAAGGAAGATGAGGTCGGAAAAATGTAAGCTGTGACATTTTTAGATATGTGCAGCACAGTCTAAACCCCAGGCTTAATTTTAATATATATGCAAGCATGCTTCCAACACTGACTTACTACACAACTCAGCGGACAATAGCAAACTAGTTTCACACACTCAGAGCTGTCTGACTGAATCAGACTCCTCTGTGGTAAATACGTCTTGGAATAGATACTCATGAGTTTAAAGTGTCCAGGGTAAGAGACTGTGAGAGATAATGTAAACACAAGAGAAAGAGAGAGACTGTCAATACCCAGTGAGCTGCCTCCTTAGTGTTTCATTATCTATTGTGCTGCCTACTTGGACAGCATGTTTGAACAACTTTTAGATTTGTGCATTTACCCAAAGAGTTTCAAGATGCAGTAGACTGTGCACTTAGCATTTTTGTGCCCTATAGGCATGGTGTCTTGATACATATTAAGTTGCATACTTAGTGGGCATGTTTGGGATCACAGGCAGTTTTGGGGGTAATGCATTACAAGTTGAAAAAAGTAATCTGATTACGTAACTCACGTTGAGTTATGTAATCAGATTACTTTTTTCAAGTAACTATTAAAGTAACGCATTACTTTTAAATTAACATGAAAATATCTGAGTTACTTTTTCAAATAAGTAATGCAAATTACTTTGTTTCCCTGTTTATTCACTGACACCTTTCATGTCCCCATGTTGAGAGAAATTGGGAGTAAGTGCGGAGGTATTTTTTTCAGCCTGAGGCTTAGTAATTTCACCCTTGGTGCGAAAGGGCCTTTACAGTTGCCCAAAATAAAACTTTTGGGTTTTATGTTATTAAAAATAAATAAGCAAGCCCAGTCCAGGTGACAAAAAGTAACACAAAAGTCATGTAATGCATTACTTTCCTTAAAAAGTAACTAAGTAAAGCAATTAGTTACTTTTTCATGGAGAAATGCAATATTGTAATGCATTACTTTTAAATGTAACTTTCTCCAACACTGATCACATAGGCATGGTTTCTCAAAAGCAAGTAAGCTGCCTACCAAGCAGTTTTTTTTGGCAGATTAAGCACATTGTCTCATGACCTTATGAGTTGCCTACTGTATTTTCTGGAAAATAAGTTGCACCTGAGTATATGTTGCACCAGGGCAAAATTACATTGTTAAAAGAGAAAAAAAAGCAGGTGCATTGGGTTATAAATCTCATTTTATTACTTTCAGAAATAATGTAAAATAAAATAAGGTAAATAAAAAGAAACTTTTACAAACATTATAAACACTATAAACATGTATTTTATTCTCCCTCACCCCTCAGCAAATCCTAAGGACCAAGAAGCGTTAGCAAATCTAACTATATTAAGAACAAATGAAAAATTTGAGTATGAAACAAATTATAGTGGCATGTATTCATTATAAACTACATTTATTATAGTCGTCAAATTTATGCTCACAAATTTAAAACAAAACCTCTTTCCTCTACCGCTGTCATTCACAAATCCAAATGTGTGTTTTTTTTGTTTTGCATTCTTGCTGTTACCTAATGTTAGTCGCTACATGGAATATAAGTCATGTTTCAGATGATAAAAAACTCAATTTATATTCCAGAAAATACTATACTTAGATCTAATTTCTGGACATTATAGCCATGGTGTGTCAAAACCTGTTGAGCTACAGCATTTTTAGGTACTGTCATAAATCCTAATGATTTGCCTACTTAAACAGCATTTTTGGACATTGTAGTGTCCCAAAACCTTGTGAACTGCCATTTTTTTTGGCATCATAGGCAGTGTAAATAGCTTCCTAATTGGACTGAAGTTCTAGGTTTTATAGGCTTGATGTCTTAGTGAGACAGAATTTTGGCGAATCATACACACTGTTTAAAAACCTAGTGAGCTGCTTAATCAAACAGCACATTTGGGCATCATAGACTTGTGTCAATATTGTCTAGATATACTTTCTAGGTAGACAGCTCTCTAGTTTATGAGTCATCATGCTTGTGATGCTCAAAAAATGCTTAGTAGGCAGCTCAATAAGTTGAGATGCCACACCTATAACACTCATATGAGTGAAAATAGCCTATATGTGAGTGAGAGGAAGTCTGTGAGAATACTTGAGTATCTGTGGGGGAAGCCTGAAAACACTGATTGTGTGAAAACAGAAACTCAGATGAGTGTGAGTGTGGGAAAGAGATGTTATTTGTATCTGATTATGGGTGTGTGCGTACAAATTTTGAGAAGGCGAGTGCAGGTTTTGTGTGAGAGAGAGAGCGAGTGAGGAGACTGTGAGAAGTAAGACACTTCTTTGCCTCAGTGGAGCCCACGTCTGTCTGTTCTGCTGCGTACTGTGTGTGTGTGTGTGTGTGTGTGTGTGTGTGTGTGTGTGTGTGTGTGTGTGTGTGTGTGAGAGTGACAGCGCCCTGAGAAGTTATCCGCATGGCAGTGGAATAGTGTTTATCACCACCGCTATGATTCATCGCACTGCAAATGAAAAGCAGCAGGCAGGCCTTGAACAAGCCTCACCACTGCGCACAATGGGTACACATGCTTGGGATGGGTCAGATTGGGTGACTAGTGTACCTGTGTGACTAGATGATTAGCTTATCTAGAATTTTTCCCTAAATTTCTGCTTCAGCATTAATATTTTAGTGGTGGTGATTAACTGAGATATTTCTGTTAGGATCTCCATTGTTGTGAGGACTGTATAGTTGACTACACATTTTTTCTCAGTCTGCACTATATGTGGTTGTTTTATACATGTAGACTGACTTTGGGGTTAGTAAGAGTTAAAAAATAAATAAATAAATAATACTTTTATTCAGCACATTATATTGAAAATTGACAGTAAACACATTTTTAATGATACCAAAAATTCTTTTTGAAATAAATGCTGTTCTTTTGAACTTTCTATTCATCAAAATATCCTGAAAACTTATGCTTTCTGTTTCATTCTGTTGTGCTCTTTCCAGTTGTTTTTGATCAGGAAGCACCCATCTTGTGTGCACGCTTCATAACAAACGGGTGTGATCACACAATTCTTTATCACCCTAATCATTCAGAGTTTCCTTTACACCATTAAGTCGACTCATCATTCAGAAATCCTACCAACTATTCAGTTATCAAAATATTTAATATTGCACATTGTCAAAAGACACACATCCCAGCACTTCCACTTCAGTGGCGTATGGAGGCCTAGCATTGTGGCCAGACAGTGACACTGTTCACCATATTACATGCTGCATCATTCAATGCTATGTCTGTGACCCATAAGTCTTTGTGATTATGAGGTCAGCCAGCCAGTCTGTCCGCATCCAGACCCTTTATGCCATCAGTAATGAGGAAGATGAACAGAGAACTGTTTGACTGTATATAAACTTGCACTAATTGCCAGCGTCCAACCAAGAAATGAGTGGGAAATTGACATGTGCCGCCTCGTTATGAATGTGTAACACAGAGTAGATATAATTGAGAGATGTCAGAGAGCTTCTATCTGTCTGTGTTTTCTCTCTCTCTCTCATTTGCTCTCTGACTGGCAGAAGGCTGCTGTCACTGTGCCCTGTATTGTCAGGGATTAAAACACCAATTAGCTCTAGCTATGATTCATCACACAATAGTGTCTGATCCACATTCCCACTCCAGTAGCATGCTCTCTCAGTCTCAGCATCAGAGATAGAGAGACGGAGAGGACGAGACGAGGGAAGGTATACAGAGAATGTAGAACGAGTGCTACATAGATAATTACTGTCAGTCTGTGATCGAAACAAACAAGGAAAGACACAAAGGCTGAGATGTACACAGTGTCCCAGTGCCCCCTTGAATCTGTTTGCCCATGTAGGAACATGCAACAATGTGGTAGGACTGCTGGGATGTGTGTCTTTTGAGGATGTGCAATACTAAATATTTTGATAATATATCATTTATTTTCTATAATTACTTAATAAAAAATTAAAACAAAACATTACAATGAAAATAAAGTACAAATTATTGTTGTCGTTTTTGATAAAAAATAATACATTTATTTAATATTTAGTTATATTTATTTTTATTTACATTAATATTTTATATCATAAAAAATAATAAAATCTTAACATTTGCCTTTATAATATATATATATATATATATATATATATATATATATAAAAAAATATTATTTTTTTTTAATTCAGGGGTTTTTTTGTGCAATCTTAATGCATGTCTCTCTGTCTGTGTAAGATGTGTTAGCTAAGCTGAGAAGGCTGCTATATGGGTCAGTAGGTTAGCGCTGCATGGTGTTGCTGGCCTGAGGCACTTGCCTAATAAGTTGGCATGGTCGTCTGCATCTTATCGGAGAGATTACCGTTCTCTCAGGCTCTCTTGGGCGAGTGTGTGACTCAGTAGTGCCGTTTGGGCCACATCTGTTCCTTAAGACCTAGGCTAGGTTTGCTAAGCTGTATTATATTCTTCCCTTTGATGTTTGAGTCTCTTAAAACACCTACACTAAATGCTTCTACAGAGGAAGGCTGTCATGCCCTGCTAAAAATAGCTGAAACTAGAATTTTCATGCTGGTACAGATAGGTTTAGTGCTGGTCTAGCTGGTGGACCAATACAGTCAAGATGTCACCAGAAAGTAATAATGGATTGTGATCAATATTTGCCCAAAAAGCTCTCATGAATTCCTCAAATTTTTCAAGTATTCAAGATACTATGACTCAGGACACATTAAGTCTAATCTTGCTTATTGTTTTAAGATGGACAGCATGGAAATTGGGAAGCAGCCCAAGTGTGTTTGCATGTGTGTTTGTTCTCCTCTTCTGTCTCTAATCAGCAGATGACAGCAGCTGGCTCAGATTTTGTGTGTTAATCCAGAGGCTTGTGGGAAATTAGCATTTGGATAAGGGAGTCAGTGCAATGCTGTCATTCCTTTTAATTGGCCCATCAGCATCTGTCAGTCAGCAGCGGGATGGGGACACCTGCTGTGTCACACATGAACTGAGCTTACAAAATGCAATGTGAATCCTACATTATAAACAACTTGTAAAACTATGAAAGTGCCAAAAATGCCCAAGATATTTATGATCTGTGGGCATCCTGTCATAAATTTCCGTTTTTATCTATTATCTAGCATTTCATAATAGCTTTTTGTAATCTTATCTATTTTCGGGTTCAGTGTCTCTGTCGACACAGTATAGTGACCTCAGATGTACTTATCTATTCCTCTAAAATATATGTTGCCATAGTACTGCTATGATATCAGATGATGGTACACCATGGCACTTATTATATTCATTATCTCATTTCATACCCTGGAATTTACATGGTTCTCCAGGGTACTTCAAGGAATGCCATCACGCCCAGCATAACTACATTTAATATTTAAAAACTTTTTTGTTTGCCGTGAAAATGTTGTGATGACATTTATTTAATATGGCAAATGTTGATATGGAGAATTCATTACAATTGCCTGATTAATTGAGTTGAAGTAGGCTATTTAACATAAATGCATGACTTGATGTGTAAGGTAAAAGAAAAAAGAAAAGTTTAGTATGTTAGTCTGACGAATGTCTTAAAATGTCAATATGTAAATAGGGCTGGGCGATATATCTCATGCGATATGCGTGCGCATCTCGTCAGTAAAGCCGGTTCCTTGATTAGCGGTAAATCTCCATCACCTGTTTTCAAACGGAGCGGCGTTTAATACATGGAGCCGTAGTTCACTGACAAGCTACGCAATATCGCGTTCATTATCACAGATGAATCGCCTTCAATTATGAACGCGATATTGCGTAGCTTGTCAGTGAACTACGGCTCCATGTATTAAATGCCGCTCCTTACCGCTAATCAAGGAACCGGCTTTACTGACGAGACGCGCACGCATATCGCATGAGATTTATCGCCCAGCCCTATATGTAAATGAATGTCAGTATCCATTAGTTATTTAGTTAACCTAGTTGGTTTGTTTGTTAGTTCCAAGACTCTTAAAGTGTAAATTAATGTCAGTATATGTTTGTTAGTTAATTATTGTCTTAAATGTCTTAGAATGTAAATGACTGTCAAATAATTCTAGTTAAAACAATGTGTCTTAGTATGTTAATGACTGTCAGCAACAGTTACTGTAGTTAGTTAGTTAGTGCCAAATGTCTTAGAATGGAAATGACTAAGTATCTGTTAGTTTTAGTTAGTTGCAAGACTCTTAGAATGTAAATTAATGTCAGTTAGTTAGTTAGAGTGTATGTCAGTATGTTTATTAGTTAGCTATTTAGTTAGTACCAAGTGTCTTAGAATGTAAATGACTGTAAGTATCCGTTAGTTTTAGTTAGGTAGTTCCAAGACTCTTAGGGGCCAGATTTACTGAACAGGTCAAATTAGCATTAGAGCACAATTCCATAAAAGCGCCAATCGGAGGGGAACATTCTGGGTGTGATTTGCTGACAATGCGCACATTAAAGAACACAGACGCAGCCAGATCATTTCCATAATGACCAGCGCAATCTACCAAGAGCAGTGCAAATTAGCGCCTGCTTTAAGATAAATAACAGTAATTTGATGAGCACAAACATTAGTAAATTGCGTTGCGTGATTCATTTTAATACTCTCCTCCCATAAATTTTGTGTCTGAAAGGGAAACTCCTACAAATGCATATTCAATAAGGTCAGATGCAAAATAACTGTGTCCATGCCTTTTCAGTGCTAATTCTTCACTGCACGTCTTTAGTAAATCCTGACAGAGCTATTTTAAGGCCAAAAGACGGCATGCGCTGGAACAAGCTGTTAGTAAATCTGGCCCTTAGAATGTAAATTAATGAATAAATTAGTTAGTTAGCTAGTTTTGATTGTAAATGAGTGTCAGTGTATGTTTGTTAGTTAATTATTGTCTTAAGTGTCTTAGAATATAAATGACTAGCAGTATCAGTTAGTTAGTTAGTGCCAAGTGTCTTAGAATGTAAATGACTGTAAGTATCTGTTAGTTTAAGTTAGTTGTAAAACTCTTAGAATGTAAATTAATATCTGTTAGTTAGTTTAGTTTGTATTGTATGCCAGTATATTTTTTTAGTTAGCTAGTTAGTGCCAAGTGTCTTAGAATGTAAATGACTGTAAGTATCAGTTAGTTTTAGTTAGTTGCAAGACTCTTAGAATGTAAATTAATATCAGTTAGTTAGTTAGGGTTTAGTTTATATTGTATGTCAGTATGTTTTTTTTAGTTAGCTAGTTAGTTAGTGCCAAGTGTCTTAGAATGCAAATGACTGTAAGTGTCTGTTAGTTTTAGTTAGTTAGTTCGTACTCTTTGAATGTAAATTAATGACAGTATCTTAGTTAGTTTCGATTGTAAATGAATGTCAGTGTTTGTTTGTTTGTTTGTTTGTTTGTTAATTAGTTAGTGCCAGGTGTCTTTGAATGTAAATGATTGTAAGTATCTGTTAGTTTTGGTTAGTTAGTTCCAAGACTCTTAGAATGTAAAATAATGACAGTGTGTTAGTTAATTAGTTAGTTTCTATTGTAAATGAATAATATATGTTTATTTGTTAGTTAATTAGTTAGTGCCAAGTGTCTTAGAATGCAAATGACTGTAAGTATCTGTTAGTTTAAGTTAGTTGTAAAACTCTTAGAATGTAAATTAATATCTGTTAGTTAGTTTAGTTTGTATTGTATGCCAGTATATTTTTTTTAGTTAGCTAGTTAGTGCCAAGTGTCTTAGAATGTAAATGACTGTAAGTATCAGTTAGTTTTAGTTAGTTGCAAGACTCTTAGAATGTAAATTAATATCAGTTAGTTAGTTAGGGTTTAGTTTATATTGTATGTCAGTATGTTTTTTTGGTTAGCTAGTTAGTGCCAAGTGTCTTAGAATGCAAATGACTGTAAGTGTCTGTTAGTTTTAGTTAGTTCGTACTCTTTGAATGTAAATTATTGACAGTATCTTAGTTTCGATTGTAAATGAATGTCAGTGTTTGTTTGTTTGTTTGTTTGTTTGTTTGTTTGTTAATTAGTTAGTGCCAGGTGTCTTTGAATGTAAATGATTGTAAGTATCTGTTAGTTTTGGTTAGTTAGTTCCAAGACTCTTAGAATGTAAAATAATGACAGTATGTTAGTTAATTAGTTAGTTTCTATTGTAAATGAATAATATATGTTTATTTGTTAGTTAATTAGTTAGTGCCAAGTGTCTTAGAATGCAAATGACTGTCAATAAATATCTGTATCTGATTCCAAAAATCTTACAATGTGCAATTTACAATTTAATGTCATTATTAGTTAGTGCCAAGTGTCTTAGACTGTAAATGACCATCATATCTGTTAGGTATTTATAGTTAGTTAGTTCCAAGAGAAAAATATGGTGTCCTTTTTAGACAATGCTATAATTGTCTATCCACAATTCCATCTGGCACTGGGCATGAATGGAGAGCACCTGGCATAAGTAGGAAGGGAACAAACAGATGGATAAAGAGGTAAAGAGAGGACAGAGAAGTGGTCCTTACTCTTTTCAGGACAAACAGCTTGGCTCTGTGTTAATTGAGAGCCAGTCATTAGAGGATTAGTTTGCTGGATCAAGTTTCAGCTAACGCCATAAGGCCGCAGCCTCACCCACAGCTGTTACATTCATCCTTACAGTACAACAATCACACACACATGGTGAAGTCAAGGGGAGGTTAAGCACATGCACAGAATGCCTCTGTAATGCAATGAGAGAAGCACAGGAGATGTTAAGAAACTGTTGAGTGTTTTTTTTTCACAGACCAAGCTGGCAAGCTGCCTGTCGTGGTGACTTGATGTCTTTTTTTTCCTGCCCTGGAAATGTGACAGTTATGAAAGTGTGTTATTAAAGCATGTCATTACTGCGTGATAGGGCACCTAAGGTTGGCTCAATACCTCAGGCTCATAATATGTCGAAATGAGACTTACCTTCACGATTGCTGACCGTGCAGTTTGTGTGACTTATCCGCCTGTGCGCACAACTCCACCGTTGGCTTACTAAGCATCTTGGGTAATCTCCTTGAAGGCTTATTTTGTAGAAAAACAAATGATAGACAGAAGCCGTTTGTTTAGTGTATATTTGCCGGGTCTTATACCAAGCTGTTGCAACACGTCAAGCGTTATTCATGCACACTTCTGGATCAAACCCAACAAATGACAGCCTATTATTTATTACACTACCAAACGCTCAATAACCTTATCAATCACGTGCTGTTGTTTATATAGCGTAATAGTTTTGGCTTGTAACTGCTAACCTCCATTGTAACCCGCTAGTGCAACGGATCCATGTTTGACTCTTTGATTCTTGCTTTGTTCCCTTCCCAGCCCATTTTTCAGCACGTTCTGTCCTTTCTGCACCGCTCTGCGATATTTGCACACCTAATTGCCTGAAGGAGTTTCCGTGGAAACAGACATCATTCAGTCACTGACAGAGACAAAGGGAGAGCAGAGAGTGAGGGAAGACAGAGTAAAGAGAGACAGTTATGTTCAGTGATTGAGCTGTGGAGGCAGTGGGCTCTGTTAATAAGCCCGCCTGCTGGTTTCTGACTAACTCCAGCTCATCAGATCTGGCCGTTTCTCATCCTTACACTTATCCAACAGTAAGCCTGACCACACAAACGAGAGAGTGGGGTGACCGCAGACATGTAGACGTTTGGATTATATTAAGCGTTATTATCCACAGAGCTTTAAATACAGGCCTTGACTTCCATTGCGCTCGCCGTATGTCTCCCTGTGTGTGTGTGTGGCAGTCTTTAAGAATGAAAGAAGATGAAATTTTATGTTGGACATTGTGTGGTGATTTATCTCAGCTGTTGATATTTCCAAGGTGGAAGTGCTATTGATATATTTGGAAGTGTTTAATAGCAGAATCTAGGTATTCCGTGTCTATGCTGAAAAAATAGCTTTGAAGAGAATGGCTTGACTCCAGTAGCAGTGCACCTTTTTGACATGTGTATTGATATTGTAGATGTGTTCAATCATCAGACACTTCTTTAAAGACAAATCATTATGCTCTTAGTCTTACACCTACACTATAGCAGTTTGCTATTCTGTGGCTGTTTTGGATGCTGACTCTGGTCAAAGTCTGTGTATCCACCTTATTTTTCTCGTTAGAGCGGGCGCGGGCATTTGTAAATTTAATGTGTCTGGCTTCCGGTGTCATCCGCTTCCAGCTATTTTTAGCTGTACAAAACAGCTCATTTTGCGGCTTTATATTTCAAACTGGTGTGTCTTACCATGTTATTTTAATGTATTATCTTAATTAGAAACACAGAAGTGAAAACCTTTTTACCGTTTACTGCACTTTGTCATTCTTCTCGTTATTTCCCTACAGCGGCTAATGAACCGGAAGTCTCGCACATTGACAGAAAACGGCTTACTTCCGCGTTGAAAAACAAGGTGGATAGAAGCTCAAGGTGACCCGGGTGGAAACATGTTGCATGGATAAAATGTATAGATGAATCAATGATGCAGTTCAGCTCTTCCTTTGTTCTTTTTTTGCATCTTCCTCATTAACTGTGAGAAACTGTGCAAGTTTAAACACCCAGTGAAATCAAAAATTAGATTTGTATGACTTTTAAACCTTTATAATGAGTTTTTAATCACTTAAACTTATTTTCTAGTTGTTTAAAATCCTTTAAACAAGAGTAATGTACTCGAAAAGCAACACTTCACAATATATATAGGATATGTAAATATTTATACTTATTTTTAGAGAAGGTATATTTCATTATAATTGTAATGTCTTATGGCACTGGCAGAGTTTTAAAATCAAATGAAAAATCTGCCAGTTTCTGTAAGATATTTTGGTTTAAGATTTAAATAAATGTAAATTAATTTTGTTTCAAGGATTTTTAGACATTTCAACTAGACAAAATTCTCATTAAGAACAAGATTTTTGGGCAGTGTTGTTCATGTCTGTTAGTTTTGAGGCTAATCTATGTGCTAATGCTTGCCAACCAAATTTGTAGCTTTTCTTTTGAGGGAAATTGAACTGAAAAGATTGACGACTCGCACTCAGTGGTGGATTCAAATTACGGAAAAGATATTATTTTACATTAAAAACTACAGATATCAGATTCAACTCAGGCAGAATCTTTTAAAGTCCAGTTTTATTCCACCAGGTCACGCACCCGTATTCTTTCTCACTGCCTTCCTTTTTGCTCTCTGATCTATTGATTCTTTCTCTGCCTCCTCACTTCTCTTGTGCCATATGATCTAAAATCCATGGGAACTTCTCTGTACAGCCATTACCCTTTCCTCCAACCCTTTTTGTACATTATGTACACATTTTGTTTGCTTTGCTTAGGTACAAGCTATGCAATTTATTGGTATTGTCAAGTGCACAGAAGCCCTTATAATCATCCCTGAACTGAAGCTGTTGATTAGCTGGACCACAGTGTGAGAAAAGCTGCCAACTGGAAAGTGCTCTTGAGCGGAGCTGGTGCCGTGGTGGGGTATGGCAAAGGTTAAAATGCTGAGAGAAAGGGCTTTTTCTAATGAAGGCTTCATTAGCTTCCTTCACCTACTGTACCTATGCAAAGTCATCATTTATCTCAGCTCTCAGTCAAGTCCGAGTACCCTGCTGAAGAAAGACCAACCTAAACTGGTTTGTTAGTCATAGCTGGTCTCCCACCCTGGCCAGACTGGGCCTTTGACAGGATTTAGAGGGGTTTAAGGGACTTTCTGTGAGACTAGATGGAATAACTTCAGTCCAGCTTGGCTAGCCAGAATAAGAGACCATCTTAAACCAGCTAAGACTGGTTTAAATGGGTATTTTCAGCACAATGAACCCCTTTAGAGCCATTTATTTTTAGTAGCATACTAGTATGATCACAGAAAGTAATGGAGTGTAAGTTTGATATCTCTTTTCTTGTCTACATTACACTTCAAAAGTTTGGGGTCAGTAAGAATTTTTTAATGTTTCTTACACTCGCCAAAGCTGAATTTATTTGACCAAAAATAAAGTAAAAACAGTAATATTATAAATATTATTCAGTTTTAAATTATACAACGTTGAAAACCGTTGTGCTGCATAATAATTTACTGGAAACCAGGATTCTTTGATGAATTCAGAGTTCAAAAGAACAGCATTTATTTGAGATAGAAAACTTGCGGAACATTATATTATTACTTTATCATCACTTTTGATCAATTTAATGTGTCCTTGCTGAATAAAAGTATTCATTTCGTTCCAAAAAATCTTACTGACTCCTAAATTTATGAAGGGTGGTGTCTGGTTTTCCTTGACCAACATAAACATACTTGCTTAATAAACATACTAAATAGTGTTTTATTTAAAATCCAAAAATGAAAATGTTTTGTGTGTGGGTTAGGTTTAAGGTTAGGGGATAGAAAATATTAGCTTAGTTTAAAAACGTATGGAATAGATTTAATGGAAAGCTCTCACTATGATAGAAAAATGTGTGTTTTAGAGAGAGAGAGAGAGATCTTTGCAATTCAGTCTGGCTCTGTTACATGTGGTAACTGGGTCTGGCAGTTCTGTTGTTCAAGGTCAGTGACGTGCAGTCAGAAAAGGGGTCAGTAGATCACCTGGTTTAATGGGCAGAGTGTCTGTAAGAGAGCCTTGAAATGAAGACAGTCATCCACAGAGACTCTTCCCTGTCTCTCCACTGTCCCCATACAGTACAACATGCTCGCCAGCGGGAGCATTACATTCGCACACATAAATTAGCAACTATCAGCATATGCAAATGAGGGTGACTGGTAGAATCTGTGGCAGCGGGTGCTTGTGCGGTCGAGACAAGCAGTGACTGTAGCTCGATGCTTTCGATGTTTCTCTCATCATTGCACTCAGGCTTGTTTACCCATGCGTAACGAGATGATGTTTGACACCGTGTGACGACGAGAGGGAATTTCACTTTGAAAGTAGGGCCTCTAACGCTTCGCTCGCTCTCCGGCTTTGATCTGTTAAATGAAATGCCTCATCCTGAGTAGCACATTAAAGGAACTCACCTCCTCAGATTAAGATGACGTGCAAATTGCATATCAATTAAAGCGACTGCTCGAGGCTCAGCGCTGTGATGACATGGCCATCAGTCACTTTAAAGAGTATTCGTATGTGAGGAGTGGGGAGGCTTTGGATATGATGATATGAAGTAGTGGAAGTGTCGTGGAAGAGGGGTAAAGGTGAGAGATAAGAGCGTGTGCACACAGAGAGGAACAGGGACTAGATAAGAGACATCAGGTGGTAAACTGAATTAATCAAATGAATGAATCATGATGTCCATGTCCTCACAACACGTGTGAGCAACTGTGCTCATGAGGACACCCCATCTTTCTTGCTTGCATCATGTTCCAGTCTAGTGTCCTATCTCTTCTGTTTCTTAAAGGAATATTTCATCTAAAAATGAAAATGTTGTCATTTACTCACCCTCATCTCATTCCAAATCTGTATGAGTTTCTTTCTTATGATGAACATAAAAGACGACGTTTTGAAGAATGCTTGTAATCAAACAGTTGATGGTCCCCATTGACTTCCATAATATTTCTTTCCCCACTATGGAAGTCAGTGGGGACCAACTACTGTTTGGTTCTTCAAAAAGTCTTCTTCAAAATATCTTCTTTTGTGTTCAGCATAAGAAAGAAACTTATGCAGGATTAGAACGACATGAGGGTGAGTAAATCATGACAAAATTTTCATTTTTGGGTGAACTATTCCTTTAATACTGTCTGGTAGAATGCAAGCAAAAGCTTGAATTCAAATAAAATGTGAATGGATAGGTAAAATGAATTGGAAGGGTTCTAACAAGCAAATAATAAAAAACATTTAAAGACATTCAAATTTTATTTGCATTTCTCATAAAAAAAATAATTGGAAGAAATAAGAGCCCTTTGTATTCTATGATTGCCCCTTATAGCATTGTTTTGTAATCTACATCATTATGTAAGATGTTGTAAAGTATCATCTTCGAATTTGCCCTCTCCAATGATTGTCCATACTGATATTACATAACTCTTGACTTACATAAACCTTAAAATGCAAAATATTTACAATAATATTGTTTGTTTTTTTACCACAAATGAGTTGTTATATAAATACAGGCTCACATTAAATTTTAAATAACAGTGTTTGAGTGAAAACGTGGGTAGTTGATATAAAATAATAATTGGTAACACTTTACAGGAGGTTCTATTTGTTAATATTATTTAACTGCATTAGTTAACTTGAACTAACAATGAAAAATACTTCTAATGCCTTTATTAATCTTAGTTGATGTTAATTTTTATATTTACTAATATATTATTAAAATCAAAAGTTATATCTTTTAATATTATTTAATGGAATTAAGTTCATATGAACTAACAATGAACAGTTGTATTTATTTATTTATTTTTTTTTTATTTTCCTTTTTTTAATTAACATTAACAAAGATGAGCAAATATGGTAAAAGATTTCAATGGACCCAACTAATGGACCTGTAAAATGTTACCTAATAATAATAATAATAATAATAATAATTTATTATTATTATTGTTGTTGTTTTTATTATTATTATTATTATTATTATTATTATTAGATTATTTTATGAACATATTAATTAAATATTAACTATTAATAAATTTAAAAATAATATTTGTATGTTTAAAAATTTGTCACACCGCAGGACCACTTAAAATGAGCTTGAAAAAAAAGATGAAATCAAAAAGGTGTTGCTGAAATGGTCACATTTAAAGTGAAATGAGAAATAAATTAAGAGAAGTGGTGAGCAGTTGTAGGAAGGCATACATACAAATAATTTAACTTAAAGCGGTCATATGATGCGATTTCAAGTTTTCCTTTCTCTTTGGAGTGTTACAAGCTGTTCATGCATAGATAAGCTCCCTGAAGTTGCAAAGACTAAAGTCTCGAAACCAAAGAGATATTCTTTATAAAAGTTAAGACTCTGCCACGCCCCCCTAAAACGGCACGTTCAAACACGCCCCCACATGTCTACGTCACGATGTGGGGAGATTTTCATAACACCGCCCAAATGTTTACGCAAAGAAAGAGGGCGTGACTTTTATTCTCGCTGTAGTATTGTTGCTGCCGCCGGCGCCATGTCCTGGAGACACTGTGAAAGCGAAACTACTTTGTTTGGGCTTCCAAAAGAGGATACAACTAGAAATCAGTGGTTAAGTTGTATTTACAACGCTGTTCCAGAGCAGTACAACGCAAATATTCGAGTGTGTGTGGCGTAATTGACGGAGGACTATTTCCTGAACCTGGCAGGAGAGTAGCCTTGCTTGCTGGCTTGCAGAAAGGCTGTTTCTATAAAGTGGGGCAATTCCAACTTTGCAAGGACAGTCTGGCGCTTCTGACTCACAGCCTGTAAGTACGTTTCTGCTTCTGACGATTCTGAGCAGTGTAGAGTAGTGCTTGTTGTTTGTCGTATCTCCGATCACAAATGCAGACATGGTAATGTTTACGCGGCGCGATGCGACACGTGAAAAGACAGTCTAAGTCATTATTATTATCAGTAATTATGTCCCCACTGGATGCAACAAATGCCTCGTTTGTAATGGGTTTTATTGTTTTAGTCTCGTCACGCCGGGAAACGCCATCACAATACGGTGAGGGGCGTAACATTTTCGTCTCACGCTTGAGGTATTTGGCCAATCACAACGCACCGGATAGCAGAGCACACTTCGCTTCTCAGAACGATGAGCTTTGTAAAAATCGACGCGTTTCAGAAAGGCGGGGCTTAGAGGAGCAACAATAATGTACAGTATGTGGAAAATAATGAGTTTTTTTAACTTTAAACCACATAAACACATTGCATTACACCAAATACACAAAATATTGTTCTTTTTAGCAACGTAATATGACCCCTTTAAAATATTTGTTGATTAAACATATTTACAGTTCAGAAGTTCTCTCTGAGTTCATGCTGAAACAATGCCGTGTAACTTTGCTTGGCAGCGGTTAGCCATGGTAAACTAATTTCAGTACAGTATCGTTCACAAGCAGACCACCTTTTTGACTGTGGTTAGGAACCACAGCCAGTCCTCGACTGGTTTTCCCCACTCCATCTTGTCTCTCTAGTATCCTCTCTTTCATTTCCCTCTCTCTTCGGCTCCATTCCTCCTCCAACCTACAGTACATGTGTAGAGAGAAGTGCCATCCCCCATTCTCCATCAGCATGTCTTCCACACGGTCTAGTAAACCAGAGACCTGCTGTCTATCCTGGGGCATCTTGTTATTAAGAACATGGTACCTATACCTGCACTTCTCCATTAGCCATTGGAGATCCTTCCCGGCTGTCTGGATGTGGTCCTGAATGCTGCAGTCGCGCAGATGGTCCCCGAGCGTGAACACAACCATGGTGTGGCGCCACACGCCCTCTGTCAGGATCTCCATGCGTTTCTGTAAGGCTGCTTTCTCGGAGTGGCTGAAGTACAGTAAGGGAATGACCAGGAGTAGAATGTGGGGTCCGGGCTCACACAGCGACAGGGCGTTAAATAGCTCCAGTTTCTCCCGTTTAGGAACCAGGTTCTCGTTTGTGCCCCATCCACAGGCATCCACAAGCATCAGCTGTCGGCCCTCAGATTGTCCGTGTGCTACGGCACTGTCCACTCCACCCCATGTATTAAATGCATCCCTACCCAGGATTGTGTTGCCCACTGAGCTCTTTCCTGTCCGCTTCTGCCCCATGATTAGCAGCCGCAGACGGGGGGCAACTTGGTCGTTGCCTGTTGGAAGACAGGTGTTGGTGGGTATATTAGATTTTGAGTAGACAAAGACCATTTTCTTCAATGCAGCAAAAAAAAGCACTAATAGCATTATATATTTACAAAAATGCCACAGCGATTAAAAAAAAATCCTTTTAGTGCATGTTTAAAAAGAAAAACAATTTTAAAAAGTACTGTGCAAACAATTTCAAAAAGACTTTTATTTGTTTTTAAACTCTGCATATTCCGTTTATACTGGTTTGCAACCACTTAACAAAATATTTCACTCAAATTAGGTATTTTTGCCATCAGAGTTTTGCACAGCCAGTCTCTACCTAATGTGAAAAATCAAATAAAATGTAAAATATTAACAAAATATATAAAAAAAGAATGTAAAATATAAAATAAAACTGTAGAAATAATATATATATATATATATATATATATATATATATATATATATATAAAAATGTAAATAAAATATAAAAATAAAAATTTCCAGACTCAAGTCTTACCATTATTTTTTGTATTCCCGTTGTCCATTAATAGCAGTGTTTTTCAGAAAACTTGTAATTCAGTCTGAGCCCATCTGACAGGTTGTCACAGGCGTACGGTATGTGTGGGTTTGTCACTGATCTGGTCATTTACATGAAAAGGGAGTGAAAAATCTCCTCCTACTTCTGGTTTCACAACTACAGATAAACTGTATTCAGTTCCTCTCACCTTCGGCAGTGGGGTTTATTGTTTGAGTTATTTGTAGCTATATATAGGTAGGGACATGTTATAAACTAAAGAAAGTTTACTTTTATTATTATATTGTCATACAAAGCAGGAAAGGCTGAGTGCTTGTGTTAGTTGAATGTTGTGTTTTTAAGAAGTGACTGGAGGTGAAATGGTTGTTTTGGTTGTAGAGTCACATGACTGATATCAAGGCCACGAGTACGAAATGTGCCAAAACGTGACTGAAACGACTTCTCTCTCTTTCTCTCTCCAGTCTGGGCCTTATTCATAATGACATACCAACAGAACGGATAAGACTGCTTTTGTGCAAATTGTCACATTCAATTGAGTGGGACAGTTTATATAAGAATGGATTTGTAAAGGATTTATGCAGGAATTCGTTCTGCTCAAGTTTCATTAACAAGGTCCAGTGTGTGAAATCTCACAGTGAGAATATTTTACCTTCACTACAAGGATATTCGATAATATTAATATTAAAAGGGAATGGTTTTCGATCTTGGTATAAGATTTACGTGTTAGATTTCTGATCTAGTTTAGCCAAGTATATAATGAAATATTCACAAGAAACGTACTGAAAATATTCAAGAAGTCATTGAAATAACCATTGCTGTCTGTAAGCTCTTTTAACTCTGTTTGTCCGGATAAGATTGTGCTTTACTGCTGAAGTCATTGGTGTTAAGGATGTTAAGTACCAGACTTCCAGCTTGGAATCACATAGTTGTGTGCAATAACTGTTACCAAGAACTGTAAATGTTGTGTTTTACTGCCGTGTTGTGTTTTTAGGATGAATTTAGCACATATTTCCGCTCTATGAGTGAATTTTCTAAATTGTAGCCAGTAAATGATTGGCTAACAGTCATGCTGCCCTGAGAACTCGTGGCATTGTTGTGATATTAAAAATGTGTTTTAGTGCTGTTTTGTTCCTCTGCTCACTTCCCTGTTTCTTTACAGTCACTTGCCTCTCAGTACTGCGGTAACTTATTTAAACTCACCCCAGAGGAGGATCTGCACACCGTGTGAAAGACAAAGTGAAGTGATCTGTAAACAGAGGCCTGGCGGAGGAGCGATGGCATCTGAGTTTGAATGACTCACTTCTTTAGGAGGGAAAAATCTTTTTGGTTTGAGCTGAGGAGAGAACAGATGAAAAGAGGATATGAGAGGAATAAGGAAGGAATATCTGTGGGCTGTAGCTCTGAGCCAAGACACATGGCAGTTATAACCCAGCATGCACTGCTCTCACTTCACACTCTCTTTGGAGAGTTTTTCTGCTGTATGATGAACTTTAAAGGAGTGCTGCTTTTTTGCAGCGCTAAAGTGTTGCTGTACCCTCCAGCTGTGTGCGCGCGCGTGTGAAAGCGAGACATTTAACCTTTATGTATAATTCGAAAGTCAGTGTCTTCAGCTCAGAGGGAAGAATTCAGTTTCACAATTCACCATTAGTGGGGTTTATTTAGACATACTGTTTGCATTGGTTTAGCTCAGAGAAATTATAGAAATTGAATAAAGGTACAAACATGCCAAAAATTTGATACTGAATGCAATTCGCATACAGCAGTTCTTGCAAAAACGAATTTTGTGGGCTTTGTGAATAAGATGCATGCATTTGTGCTTAAGCACTGAAGTGGTGCAACTTTTTAGTAAATTCAACCCCGGACTGTTTTGTGGTTTCTTATATTTTAGTATTATTTATATACTATTATATTAATTTTTTTAAATTAATTTCACTATTTATTTTTAGTTCATTTTTATTTTTGGCAATTTTAGTACTCCGAATTTAACTCATTTCAGTTTCTAATTTTCATTTAAATTTACATTTATTCAACTAATATTTGTATTTTATTTTATTTTATTTCAGCTTCATTTCAGTTCAGTTTGTTCCTCTCCTGTGTGTATTGTGTACTTCAGGACTTGACTTTAGAGTTTTGTATTTCTCAGTATGCACTGACAAATGCATTATTTCTTGAGTATATGTAGCTGCAGGCTGTCTTGAGTTTCACATCTTTGTGTTGTTCCTATAGGGGACATAAAAATATGAATCAGCATATAATCCCCTTCAAAATAACATGGCTTTCACGCTCACACACTCCTTGTGTTCCTCACTTCCCCCAGAAACACACGTACTTGCGTATAAACACACACACTGTCCTGTTTTGTGTCATGCCTCTGTGTTTCAGTGCAGTTTCCTGGATATTTCCCCAGACTGTTAACATCTGGTATTAACATCCGTCTCTGATGATCAGATCATGAGTGGTCGGGTATAAACAGGGTCCAAAATATTCACATTTGTAGTGTAAACTCTTATGGTTTCTAATGCATCCAGTAAAGGATCACCAATCACCTAATTGTGCCAAAATAAGCACATTGGCCTTTGTTTGCTATCTATGGCTTAAAAAATAACGTGAAACATGTTGAAGTAATACGGCTTCTAGAAAATGTATTTTTAAAGGGATAGTCCACCCAAAAATGAAAATTCTGTCATCATTTACTCACCCTCATGTCATTCCAAATCTGTGTGGCTTATTTCTTCTTTGGAACATAAAATATGATATTTTGAAGAATGTTGGTAATGAAACAGTCGATGGTAGCCGTTGAATTTCATAGTATTATTTTTTTTTTTTTCTGTACTATGGAAGTCAATGGCTACTGTCAGCTGTTTGATTATCACTTGAGGGTGAGAAAATCCTGACAGAATTTATTTTTGGGTGTAAACAGAGCATTCATGAAGCTTCCCTTCCCTAGTACTCCCTCCCATGGGCATTTTTATATACACTTGTATTTGAATTATACATTTGTCATAAATCAAACCTGGCATTACTATGGCAAGGTCACAGATAACAGCTGCATCTACAGAGCCCCACTAGTGTGGTTAGAAACACCTCTCTTAAAGATTTAAAGTGTAAGCCATTTGTCACGGTGAATGCCGCTAAATGTCAAGGTGGTAAGCGCTTGACAGCTTGTCTGGGTTTTGTATGGGTATGCTGCTTCATTTATTATGTCTAATATTGCACAGGCTTTCTCTGCCAGTGCCAGCGGGCTTTTGCTGATTGCTGCGTTATTTGGTCTAATGCATCCGTGTACTTTATACACCAGACATAAGGTCGTTTTCAAAACTTAGCGAGCTGCCTAGATAGGCAGTTGACTTTTAAGGGAACAGCCTAAGCATCATGAAACCTATGGGCAATTTGGAGCTCTCTACATAGGCAGCAACTATACACAAGTGTTATTTTATTTATTATAGTATTTATTAATATTATGCTTTTTTAATAAATTTTTTAAAATTATATTTAACTTTTTTTAGTACTTCGACTTAAGTATATTTCAGTTTCCAATTAGTGTTTAAATTGAATCATTTTTAATTACAGCAAACCATTTTCATTGAAACTTTTTGGAATTGAATGAAAGTTTGTCAGTCTTTGATATTTTTCCACAATAGTTCATTGTTTATGCTTCTCAAAGGATATATACAGTGCTGTTTTGGAGTTTCACTAAATCTAAGATTCTTAATTATCTTAAAAGGCAGCATAATTATGTTTTAGAACAGCGTTTGAGTCAGGAGTGCACACATGATTTAATGATTCTGTGTTTTATGCTTTTTTTGTAAAGCACAAAACAATAAAACTTTTGTCTTCATTGTAATTTTAAAGGGCTTTATTACTACATAACACTTCAGATTATGATGCTTATAAAATGCTCCATAGGCAATTCACTACATTTTGAGCGAAACCAATAAGTGCATGACGCACTTCTAAAGGTGCGTCATTGCCTTAATTTTTCAAATGTCTCCAGTGAAGTCACCATGCTTGCAATTTGAACTTTAAACTTTCATGTTTGCATCAGCTTGCTGCTGCTGATCACTTAGTGATGCTACTTATAAAACAGTATTTGAACAGTACAGATGTCAGACGCAATTGCTTGTATGTACTGTAGAGTATGGCTCAGCAAGTTAGGCACTGAAAGGCTTGAGTGACCGTATCACTCTCCTTACCGTCCATCTCAGCCGGAGCCATTACTGCGCTGATGCTCACATGGGCCTTCATGTGTACCGACCACATAAAACTTGCATTAGTGATGCATAATGCATGATTCCACGAAACGCTGCCCATTCTCTCATGATCCAAAGTCATTGCTATTGTACGATTATTGCTTGCGGTGCTCAGGAAAGCAAGCAAGTGAAGCGTTCAGTACAAAGTGGAAGAATCCAGCCAGAACTTTAGCTATTTTGGTATTGATCCGAATTTAACTGCTTTAACGATTTTCTCCCTTGGTATTTGATGTACATTGTTTACCAAGGTTAATCATGCAGAAATAAACACTCAAATGTGGCAAAAAAGAACAGGAAATGGTAATGGTCCATTGTGCTCTATTATTAATAGCAGTGATGGTTCAGAGCACAACAATAAAAATGGCCTGATGATAATTTTGGGAGAATTGCAAACAGTCATATGATGTATGTAAAATGGCTCTACTGAACTAGAAAAAATATTTTAAAAAATCTTTTTTGAGCCTTAACTGTTAAACATTTGATTTCTCAGAAAGTAGTAGTACAGAACTGTTCAGGGGAGATTGGAAATGTTAAAGACTGAATATAGCTTGTTGGAGATGCTCCAGACATATTTGTCCCACAGTGAGACTGAGGGAAACAGCACATTCATAATCCGCTGAAGGTGACTCGTTTTGATCCGTATACTCATACACAATCCCAAAGCAAACAAACACGAATCTCTCTGTTCCCCTCTCTAAGCTCACAAACAGTGGGTGCTCTATACTCACCTTTGTTGCTCAGAGGGAAAGGCTATTTTAAGTTAGCCCACCCTTCTCTGGAAGGAAGCAATAAAATTGTAATGCTAATGAGTAAGGTGCAGAATTAATATCTGATTCATTCAGAGTTTCCTGATTTAGAATAATAAAAGTGGGAAGCTTTGAATTTGCTTCTGGTTCTGTTAATTTATAGCCACAGGTCCACGGAGAGAGGACGCCCGCTATTCCCGCTGCGCCCCATGATTCATTACCTGCGGCAGACATTAGCATGTAGTGACTCATTTATGTCTTAAATTGACTATTATCTGAGTGTCTAAAAGTCAGTTCTCCTGCTGGGGCATATTAACAGTTTGCTGATCTGGTATATTTGAAGTTGTGAATTACGGCTGTCATGGGCCTTGGTGCTAATCTGTCCTTGATTAAAGGTGCAGTTGGAGATCTCGGAAAATGCTAACTTTAGCCTGATAGCACTGAAAGCGAATGTCCCACCCTCCCTGCAATCGCCGTCCAAAGCC
>JAFVLL020004569.1:0-16219 GCA_021397915.2 Tor tambroides | reverse complement strand
ACATATTTATATATTTTATTGTATTGTGGAGTGACACTTTCATAAACTTTTCTATGCTCCTCTTATTATATAATGGTAAATATTACAATATCATACCACAACAACGGTGATCAGCAATAATGATAAGCCTAATACTCACAATAAAAATAACAAGGTCATATAGATGATAACACAGTCTCGGAGGTAAGAAGTGGATTATCCTTCACCTGAAATGTTTGTCTTTTCATCCTGAAAAACGAGGCAAATGCTGGATCACAATAATTAGGAACCACAGTTTCCACAAATCTCTTCACTCGATTGGGATGTTCTCTTTTATTGTGGACGGCAAGAGCAGTGACTGCAGCATCGAGCGTATTTTGCAGTATTAAACACGTATTTATACCGATTTCATCAGGCTCTGAAAATTCTTCAAAAAGAGCACGAAGAATGGCCTTCTCAGCTGCCATAGTTGCAACGCTTCATCAGAACAGAGTGTTCAATGCACCACCGTTTCTGTTTTTACACCGTTTTTTTCGGGGCTGAACGCAGCCCAGCTTGACACCAAATGTGGGAATGTTAAACAGGGGAGAGTGAGACACAACGTTGGTTAACCAATTGGAAATTACAGGGATTATAGAGATACAGTACAAGGTCCCACTTTATTTTAGGTGGCCTTAACTACTACATCAAAAAAAGCACAATGTACTTATTGTGTTCATATTGTACTGCAAACACTTTTGCTGCTATTGAGGTAGGATACGGGTGAGGTTAGGGACAGGTTTGGTGGTGTGGGTTGGTTTAAGGGTGGTTATGGTGTGTTACTCTGTTCTGAACATCAAGTCCTTTGTTTTTCCATCAAATGTACTCTAGTTGAATAAAAATATTAGAATTTTATATTTAAAAATTACTTCAAGTTAGCATCAGGTATCTAGTTAGCTAGCCAGTTAGCATCAGCTAACAAAATGTTTCAAATAGGCTATTTTAATTTTGTAATTCATAATTATTGATTATATTCTTTTTAATTTTAAGCAAAATCTGCCTGTACTTTGATTTTGCTGTAAATGTTTAAAAGCTTTGTCAGACTGAGGGGTGTTTTACTCCACCGATGAGGCAAAATGCAAATTTACAAATTGGTACAAATAAATTTTTTGACATAAAAACTCTGGACAATTTTCATACTTTGTTTATAATTTATGTCATTGTCTCTAAAACAATGATAACTTTTCTGAACACATTTAACTTTTGTTTTGCAAGTGTTTAAATATTTCAAGAAAATGAAAATATGAAATGTAAATATTTAATACTACTACTACTACTACTACTACTACTAATATTTTGGTTAAAAATTTTAATAAATATATCTATTAGATAATAGGTATATATAAATACTCACGCAAGAAATGTTTTTTTTAAATGTTATTTTCAACTAAACAAATCTCAATAAGACAAAATAGCTCATTCAAAGCAAAGAATAAATAAATAAATAGAGGATCAAAATATATGAATAGCATATAGATATAGTAATATGTATAGGTACAATGATACATTTAAGCAATAATTTAAAGTAGTATAATATAATAGTGATTATTAATATTATTTCCTTCACACCTAAAAAGGAAATACTCCTTTGATGACACATCAACCGTTTTTTTAAGGGCGATGTCAGTCGTTACATTAATTCTTTGAAAACATTAATTTGACGACAGTTCAAGATGTTTCCTGGAAAGGTCTTTGTATCTCTGTCACCCAAATGCAGAATCTCCTCCTTGCTGTCCTCTTGACTCATCTCTGCCTGACCCATTATCTAATTCCATCTGTATTTTGCTCTGGTATCCATGTACCTTCACATGCTCCCACCATCAACCCTCTTTTATTAATGGGTGTAAAATGTACAAGTAAAAACCTGTTAAAGCAACACTGGAGACATGTTTCTGCAGTTCTGCACACAGTAGGAGATCAGCTAAATTTCTGTCTGTTCCTCACACAAAACTATCGTGGTTGAAAAACATCTGAAAAGTCGCATGGATTATATTCATAATAGTTCTATAGTGCTTATGCATCGTTTTAAAGCTTGCAAGTCATTAGTCTATTAATTCTAAATTATTACTCATTCCTCTGACAATAAAGCGGGACAACGGTTGGCATAACCTGCAGATCTTACATAACACCTGAAGCACACCTCACGCTCTTTGCACATACTGTACACACAGCTTTGTTCCCTAAATTGGGGCTTTCCCTTTTATTTATTTTGTTCTGAAATAAAGCAAATAGCCGTTAGTACAAACAAACGCTAACTAGAGAAGAAAATGAATCAGCTACCTTATGCTGCAACTGTGTATTCTTAACAAGAAAACATGTTTACATTTAAGGTAAAACACTGTTAAAACAATGCTTTCATAAGTAGAAGTATATGTAAATAAATTAGGTAAGTAGAATTGTGACAGAATTAAAACATACAAAACCGACTTGTTGAAAAAGCCAGATTGTTATCGGGGCATTTAGCATTTTTTTCTCAGTTATGTAATAAATTAATAAATGAGCAAAAGATGCAATATCAATTTACCATTAATTATCCACTTCCTTCCAAGAGCATCACTAAACATGATTTATGACTAATTTAACACATAATGTTTATTCAAAATGGACAAAAATAATGAAGAAACTTTGCCATCTCAGTATTCCTCCTCAGATTTGGTTGCTACTTTGAAGCCAGTTTGTTTTTATAAAACATAGAAACGCTAAAAAATGTTGCTGTTAAATAAAGTATGAGGAAGAGGATTAATATTAATATCTGGGCGGGGAGGAAGAGGCTGTGTCCAGTTGAAAATCCTGTAATTATTGTTTTGTCTGTCCGTTTGAGGGTTTAATTTCAGCTGTTGCTCAACACCTCACAGTTTTAAAGGTATATAAGTTGTCATCAGACACTAATCAAATAGAAGTGAAGCACACTAGCAGAATAAGCGGCTCACATCATGGGGATTCACCGCCAGCTGTGTTTTCTTGCAAGCCTGGTGTTTGTTATTCACGCTGGACCCACATTAAAGCCTGCTGATGATTATGACATTGCAAAGGTTTGTTTTATATACAGTAGTCAACATTTGAAATGGATCACGCAAGTTCATCAAAGTTGTCCTAAGACAAGAAAGAGTGTTGATTTGGTTTTAGGTCAACTTTGATGAAAGGTTTTGATCCACTTCAAATGTTGACTAATATATACATACATACATACATACATATATATATATATATATATATATATATATATATATATATATATAGTTGTTTACTGATTTGGTCTTATTCCTAATTCTTCCAATAATTCCTTGTTTTTTTATTTTTAGAACTACTTGAAGAGCTTCTACAATCTGGTATATAAGCCTCCTAGTCCCACAGCCCGGGAGCCGGATCCACTGCCTGAAAAGTTAAAAGAGATGCAGAAGTTTTTTGGTCTTACGGTGACTGGAACGCTGGACAAAGCAACAATAGAGGTGATGAAGAAGCCCCGCTGTGGCGTTCCAGATGTTGCTGCGTTCTCCACATTCGGAGGCAAACCCAAACCCAAATGGAAGACCAATAAGCTCACCTACAGGTGCGTATGATAACTGCTCTCTTCACTGGAAAAATCCAGAGTGAAAAAGCAGAAACAGAGAATGATCCTTTTCCACAGAATCGTGAACTACACCCCCGACATGTCAAAAGCTGAAGTGGATGAAACCATGAAGAAAGCCCTGCAGGTTTGGGCTAATGTCACTCCTCTGAGATTCACGCGCATCTCCGAGGGCACAGCTGACATCATGATCTCCTTCGCTACAAAGGGTAAATTTAATCTATCACTTTATCTATATTCAAATTGTGTCTAATAACGATGCTATATTCATTTTGATGAATTATTTTGAACTAAATTCATATTTAAATTTAATCACTGAGTTCTGATTTGATTCAAAATAGATTTTATTTCAAATTCAGGACAGTTTCATTCAATTCAGTGCACAGTAATTCAGTATTTTCAAAATGGCAGCAGTTGTTTGCACTAAGTGTTAATAAGGATAGATACTATTTATACTAAGTGAAAATAGCAGTATTTTCTGCTATTTATACTACTTATTGTAAACAGTGGCAATTATCTGCACCTCAGTATTGTAATACATTATAAAATAGTACGCAAAAATAACGTTTGAGTGTAAATTATAATTTTAATTCAAATTATTGAATAGATGCCACATTATTGGCACAATAAATCCCTCCCTACACCTACCCTAACCCTACCCGATACATTATTTTCAACTTTATGATTATTTCTTTCATTTCCGAGTTCGATCCCTTTTGCTGAACTTTTTTTTCTGCTTTTTCAAATCTCATATCACATCGGAAAGACATTTATTTTCAATAAAAATGAAGTAAATAATCAAAAAGTTGAAAATAAAGTATCAGGTAGGGTTAGGGTGGGTGTAGGGAGGGTTTTATTGTCCCAATAAGGTGGCATCCATTTAATAATTTCAATTAATATTACAATATACACTCAATACGTTATTATTGCATACTGTTTTATAATGTACGACAATACTGAGGTGCAGATAATTATCACTATTTGCAATAAGTAGTATAAATAGCAAAAAATCTTGCTATTTTAACATAGTGTAAATAAAATCTATAGCTAGTTGCACTTAAATAGCATATTGTTAAAAAATACTGCTATTTGCACTTAAAGATGTAAATAGCATCTATCGCTATTTGTATGTATGTAAGCAGAGAAAAAGACAAATAAGCTGTTTCCTACAGATCATGGTGATGGTCAGCTGTTTGATGGACCAAGTGGTGTTTTGGCTCATGCTTTTGCTCCTGGTCCTGGAATCGGTGGAGATGCACATTTCGATGATGATGAGTCTTTCACCTTCAGCTCAATAGGTTTTTTTTTATTATTATTTTAAACATTTTTCAAAGCTTGAACTTTGGTACCACTTTGATTTCAAGTAAAAATCTAAAGCGGCAATTAATCTTTTTCATTTGTACCCAAAATTGTTCTCCATAGGTCATGTCTTGTTCTTGGTGGCTGCCCATGAGTTCGGTCACTCTTTGGGTCTTTCTCATTCGGATGTTCCTGGTGCTCTGATGTTCCCCACATACAGCTTTACTAATCCAGATCGTTTCTCTTTGCCCAATGATGATATTGAAGGGATTCAGTCGCTCTATGGTAATATGATCATCAAGAGAATATCTATGATTTCTGAGTCAAAAATATTGAGTTGTTTGTTTACTATGTGGTAATCCCATCAGGTCCCATCAGGACTACACCGGATCCAGAACCGTCAAGCTCTACTAGATCTTGTCCTAACCTGGTCTGGGATGCAGTGACGACTTTTAAGGGAGAAACCATGTTCTTCAAGGACAGGTAATACAGAAAAACAGATACCAATCTTGTGTATTTTCATATACAGTATAAACATAAAATATTCAAATCAAATCTCTCTCTGCAGCTCTTTCTGGAAAAGTTCTTCAAGCAGAAATATTCCAATCAACCGTTTCTGGTCCAACGCTCCTGATAAAATAGATGCTGCTTATGAGGATCCAGAGCAAGATAAAGTTTTCTTTTTCAAAGGTATCTTCTCAAACAATTTGGGAATGCTGAAACCACAATCACACTTACAAATCTCTATACCCGCGCTCAGAAAAACTCTTATCATGGCCTGTCTTTATTTATAGGTAAACAGGTCTGGGCTTTTAGTGGCAAAAATCTTGAGTCCGGCTTTCCTAAACCTCTCAGCAGCTTTGGTCTGCCAGCATCTGTGACAAAAGTTGATGCTGCTGTCCATGACAAGAACTCAGGAAAAACACTGCTGTTCTTCGACAAATATTACTACAGGTGGGTCAAACCTAGTAAAAAAGTAACAGTTAAAATATTTTTTTTCATTCTAAGTATTGTTCAAATAACATGTTTACTGACATATTGCTTGAGACTTACTGATATAACAATTATGATTAAACTTTTGAAATACTAATTGTTCCCAACATACATTTCTTAATATTAAGTTTGAAATGTGTTTTAATGTCTTTTAATATTGGTCTTTAAATGCAAGATATTTAAAGCGTACCTGAAGTATACTTGTAATGGATCCACTTTAGCACAATCAAATACACTTCAGTATATCTTTAGCTGGACTTCAGCACTTCATAAAGTGCATTACATACAAAAATTAGTTGTTCCAATTTAGCAGACTTTAAGTATACCAGTTTAGTTTATTAAAAGTATAATTGTAGGGTAGTTTTATTAAGTGCATAAATACGTAAATGTATTTGTGTAACGGGTCCCACTCGCCTGCTCCAAGTGGGTCTCGAACCCAGGCGCGGTAACCAGGAGGCTAGTGCGTCTCTTGAGATCAGGGGAGTGAGGTTTACCTGCACAGTACCTACTCGCTGGCTTCCGTTACATTTGAAATATACTTAGCACAAAGTAAATGTATTTCAAATACATTTCAGTATAATTATGTTTTTACTAGGGAAGTGCTGCATCATAATCAAAAGCCCTTAAAATTTGCTCTGAAAATACATCAGATTTTAAAATTTCCTCTTTTTTGGTAGCTATGATGAGAGGGAGAAGAAGATGGACGTAAGGAATCCCAAAAAAGTGGAAAATGGATTTCCAGGATTGACTGGACAGGTCACAGCAGCCCACTTTTCCAACGGTTGGTGTTTATAACTTCATTTTCTACAGATCTGCAACAATACAAAGAAATTATTCTAGCATTCATGTACAATTTAATGAAGTTCACTTACTTTTTTTCTTTCAGATAACATTTATCTCTTCAGTGGGGGAAATTTGTTTGAGTTCAGCTCCAGCAACAGAAACCTCCTTCGTTTGCTGAAGAGCAATTACTTCCTGCAATGTTAGTCAGCTTCCCTCAAACATGGATGGAGATGGAGCGTAACGGGATATTTTAAAATCAATTGTTCATTAATTGTTCAGAATTGTCACTGGACTTCTAATTTACTACTGTTGTAAGGCCGAAAATAATCAAAGACTTCTGCTTTCCTGCCCCAAACCAGTCTTGAGTAACAAAAGGGCCATTTGGCATCCTGAAGGCACAGGGGTGCTGATTGGGATCAAGGCCTGTAGGCCAACATGTGTATACATTGGGGGTCTGCTAACTGTCTCACCTTTTCCCCAGTGGGTGAAGCTGTAATCTGCTGATTGGTCAGTCTGAATGTCTCACATTTGGTTTTTAGTCACATGGTCAAGGAAGGGATGAAAGAAGTCTGTAACTGATGCTCTGTCTCTTTCCTTCGCTGGAGCTCTTCTTGGAGCTCTGACCCCTCCCCCCTTCTCTCTCAGGAAATATTTTGCATACATGTATATGTTTTACCATCCTTCATCTATTTTGTAACCAATTCAATTGTAACCATAACAAGATACTGTTATTAAACCATTTGGATTATAAATTATGTGCTAACTAGTCTTGATTCAAGGTTAAAATTGAAGTGCTACCTATTGCAATACAATATAGTCACTCGATAGCAATGCTCTCCCACATATTTAGCTATTCTAACTGCACTTATTTCCGTTGTTGGTATAAGTGGCAGTGGGTGGTAATAGACTAGAAATGTACAATTTTATACCATCGTGCTGATAACATTTCTTTAGTCCTTCGGCAATCCTGAACCACTGTAGGGAAACCACCCTTACATTTTAAGCGGAAAACAGCAGAAAGTGGAGTCAAGACGAAATAAAAACACAAGTCATCCGTTCCCAAATCCATACCCCACCTTTTGACTGCAGACTTCCTCAGGTGTGAGAAAAAGAAGAAAAAAAGTGTGTGTCAGGACAGTTTTAAGCATTTCCATCATCTTCTATCCATATAGATAGATAGATAGATAGATAGATAGATAGATAATCCACATTTTTCTATTTGTGATAAACCGATGAGTTTTGAATGTCTCCTTGGTCCGGTATATTCCAGTCCGCCTGCTCCAGCTCATGCATTAAACTGTGTAACGTAACTTCAGACCAGTTCATTCTGAATGTTCGGGTCCGGTTCATTCGGTGTGAAGCGCTCTTTCTTCACTGAATCCCATTACAGAGTTGAAGAGTTTTCATTGTGTGATGCATGATTCTTTGAGTTTCTCCATGTTTATCCTCAGTGAAGTGAAGTCACATTCACCTGCTTCACATCCACCTATGTTTTCTCCTCACAAACTTCAACTTCATGTTTTTCATTATGAATCCCTTTTCTCCCAGTACAGTGTTTCCAGATGAGCCTCATCAGAAGAATCCGGATCACTGGATCATCTGGACTGGAGCTGATCGCTGACATCTCTGAAAGAATCAGGAAATATGCAGTATGTCAAAGTCAAGTGTCATTGCACAAGATTACGAGCAGAATAAAACACTTATCTGCTTCAACAGGACTAAAATATCATTTAACATCGTCTGTAAAAAATTGCTAAGGATCAGACATCTGAGTCGTTTTCCAGAGGGACCAAATGACACTTGAAGAACATTATCTCAAACTAAATAAACTCTTCACACTATGACAATCCAAACTAACTGAATTGTTTCTTATTAAACGTGTCAACGGAGAGTTTCTTACCAGGTAGTGTTTCGGGTCTCGTCGCCATTTTCACTGAATATAACATGGTTTCTAGAAAAACAAATACAGCCAAAACATAATCGCATAAAGCCTATATTTGTAATGATTTATAATATATGAAAATAAACATATTTGCATAAAACACAGAGGTGCAAGGAATATAATCTCACCTGGAGCCGAGCTGTTGTTCAGATTTACTTTCACTTTCGGTTTTATCTCATCATCATCATCATCATCATCATCACGTGATGTGTAGAAGAGCGACTGACTCTTGCATCTTTTTACTTTACTTTACTTTACTTTACTTTTAGTCATTTAGCAGACGCTTTTATCCAAAGCGACTTACAAATAGGAAAAAGTAACCAAATCTAAAAGTGGAAATTCTGTAAATACTATATACACACATTGAAGAAAATAAATAAATTAAATAAAATTGGCAAACATTAAACATTTAAGTGAAAGCTAAAAACAATTAAAAAAATTAAAACAACAAAAGGTAAGAGTATAATAATGCTTCTAACATAACACTAAGCCAAACACCAAAAAAAAAAAACAACTACATATGTATGTACAGCCATACACATATACATATACGTACATCAAAAAAAAAAAAAAAAAAAAAAAAAAAAAATATATATATATATATAAATTATTTTTTGATCTCCATACTACATGATTTCATTTTCATGTAGTATGGAGTACTAAATAACTCAAATTAAATAAAACTAAAACTGAATAAACAACCTATCAACACTGAGACAAGCGCACATGTTTTAAGACAACAACAACTTACTTACACATAGTAAAAATGGTTATAAAAACTGAAACAGAAGTGAAACAAGTAGTCGGAAAGAGGAAAAATAAAAAGCAATACTTATATCTTTTTTCCTGACAAATGCCATCAGTAATATCTGTGTTTTTCTGTGTGTTCTGAATGAGTAGCAGTTCTTCAAACAGACATAATACGACGGGAACAGAACTGAGAACAAACTCGTTTCAGTGTTTAGAGCCACAGCTCACTGAACTCGAGAAACACACGTTACAACACACAAAACAACAGACACAAGCAGAGAAGCAATACTAGTTTTCTCAATAAACATTTTTCATTTGTACTAGTAATAATCTAATATCTGGATATCTGGATATCTGGCGCCATCTGCCGGATACGCAGCGAACACAAGCGCTCTTCACTCCCTACATAGACAGCTGTGCTTTCTGCAATGCTGACTATACAGGCAGATCACTGTGTTTTAATCCTTCTCATGTTTGCAAAATTTTATGGTATTTAACCTTTTTAGTGGTGAGTTTAAAATATTCTAGCATCCCCCCAGAGTTTTTTTTTAAGGCGACTGTTATATTAGAACCTTTCCCCTTAATTAAGGGCAGTCGTGGCCTAATGGTTAGAGAGTCGGACTTGTAACCCAAACGTTGTAGGTTTGAGTCCCAGGTCTGGCAGGGATTGTCGGTGGGGGGAAGCGAATGACCAGCACTCTCTGCACCCTCAATACCACGACTGAGGTGAGACCCTTGAGCAAGGCACCGATCCCCCAACTGCTCCCCGGGCGCCGCGACATGGCTGCCCACTGCTCTGGGTGTGTGTGCACTTTGATGGGTTAAATGCAGAGGGTCACCATACTTGGCCACACACCACTTCCCTTTCCTTAATGTTTCCATGGCGATGCGTCATGCTAGTCACGTGACACACCGCAGCCACAACAACATTGTTTTTATTTTGTTTTTCCTTTTTTATTTAATATATTCACAAACTTACTTAGCAATCTGACTCATGGACAATCTGATATTCCAATTCACAAATATGTGTAAATGAGTGTGTTTTGTCATTTAAACACCGTTATAAATGATCTTGATCGTGATCTGTAACATGAGATGGGCGCTGCCATGTTTACAGCAGGTGAATTCATCAATTTCTCCCAAAATACATGTAAGTAAGTGGCCGGTGAACTGGGTGAAGAATAGAGTGAACTTTATGGTTACTTACACTCAGGGCCGGCTCCAGGCATGGGCAGGGGTGGGCTGAGCCCACCCAATCAGAATTAGATAAAGATGACGGTAATTTTTTTTTAACTTAGCTGAATGCAAGGCGCGCTGAATTCACGCGGAGGCTTCAGTCTGCTGCAGAAAAGTAGAAGCTGACAACGAGCGAAAACGGGCAGAAATATTTGCGCGCTATCACGGGGAGTTTGTGAGTTATAAGAAGTTTAATACACGAATATGTACGTTACAGATCACGATCAAGACCATTTATAACGGTGTTTAAATGACAAAACACACTCATTTACACATATTTGTGAATTGGAATATCAGATTGTCCATGAGTCAGATTGCTAAGTAAGTTTGTGAATATATTAAATAAAAAAGGAAAAACAAAATAAAAACAATTGAATGGGTGCATATTTTAAAATAAAAATATTATTTGCAGTTCAGATTGATTACAAAAAAATCTTATTTATTTATTTTACCATTACCATAGTGGTCTGGTGTTAATATTTTCCTCAAAACAATAGTCTCCCTAATGTTCTAGATATGATTATGGCCTTGTTTGGTATAAATAAAGTTAGTTGAAAAAATCAGCAGTGTAGAAAAAATGATCCAGAGAACGAGAACAAAGATTTTTTTTTTAATTATTATTATTCAATAAAGGAAAAAAACTTTTTTTGTTGTGAAAGTGCATGATATTCTAGGCTGCCCATGAAAGCTTTTTTTCCGACTTTTTGCCCTTGCAATCCCCCCCCCCCCCCAAAAAGCCCACCTAGGATATCAGCCAGACCACCCTTCTATAGCTGTCAAGAACCGGCCCTGCTTACACTATGTGTATCTGAGGATCACCTGGTGTAGAGAATGTTTATCAGATTTTGAAAGGAGACCACCCACAACTGACGTACAGAATTGTGTGTTCGTGGCTTTTTAAGATTTTGTTCATTCTCATGACTTTCCATATTTTAATTAGTTTTCATGACTTCTTGAGATTGTGTTCATGTTTCCGGCTTTTTGAGATCTTGTTCATTTTCATGACTTTCTCTGTGTTCTTTTAATCTGTGTTGTATAAAGCGCTGTAGAACTGAAGGTGAGAATTTGAAAGAAAGGGATTAAATGAAGTATTTATGTATGTATTTATTTATTTATTTATTTATTAAGGTTTCTTCTTAATGATTCTACAAATATAAATGGTGATTACCGTGTAAATATTCATCTTTACCTCTATAGTAAGGGTTGACAATGACACAAAGTCCATAAGACATGTTTATTAAACAACATACATTTGTTGATGAGAGTCGATGAGGACTTAGGTTTTGAACGAGGGTCCGAAAAAACGACAAAGTCGATGAGGATTTAGGTTTTGAATGCTTAAAAATCTCTGAAAAACGACTAAGAACTTAAATCGTTCGATCCAAAACCGAACTCGGGTCGAGGCTCAGAGAGGGTGGATGTCTGGCCCAGGCCCCGCTTTTCGACTTCGGTTTTGAACGGCTCTGAAAAATGACTAAGTCTAAAAGCGGGGATTTCGATTTTATGTTCATGACTTTTTGAGATCTTGGTCATTTTCATGACTTTCCCTATTTCTATTCTTTTTCGTGACTTTGAGATTTTGTTCATGACTTTTTGAGATTTTGCTCATGTTCTTAGCTTTTTGAGATTTTTTGCATTTTCATGACTTTTTCAGATTTTTTGCATTTTCATGACTTTTTCAGATTGAGTTCATATTCGTGACTTTTTGAGATTTTGTTCATGCTTGTGGCTTTTTGAGATTGTATTCATTTTCATGACTTTCCCTATTTCTGTTCTTTTTCATGACTTTTTGAGATTCTGTTCATGTTCATGGCTTTTTGAAATTATGTTCATGTTCTTGAGGTTTTGTTCATGATCATGAGATGTTGTTCGGGTTCACGCCTTTTTTCAAGTGAACAGGACAGTACAAAATGACAGGAAAGCGGGGGAGTTGAGAGTAGGATTGCATAGTGACTTTGGACTCGAACTCTAGTCACCAGAGTTGTGGTTGTACTGTATGTCAGCAAGCTAACCGCTATGGCATCAGCGCCGACATCGGATGGGAGTATTGTTTGGTTGTTATAAGCTGAAATCTTGTTGTTGAAATCTTGCCAAAATCATGCTCGTGCTTCTTTCGTGTTCTTTTAATCTGTGTTGTATAAAGCGCTGTAGAGCTGAATGTGAGAATTTGAAAGAAAGGGATTAAATGAAGTAAGTATTTATTTATTTATTTATTTATTTGTAAGGGTTCTTCTTAATGATTCTACAAATATAAATGGTGATTAATGTGTAAAAATTAATCTTTACCTCTATAGTAAGGGTTGACAACGACACAAAGTCAATAAGACATGTTTATTAAACAACATACATTTGTCTTGGTGACAGGAGCTTCCGGTGCAGAAAAATGGCAAAGGGATTTACAGGCAGAGGAAGAAAACACAGGTAGCATCAGTTATGTGCCTCTTCATTTTCTGGAGCACTGTGGAATAGAGTTCCTCTGTTCTCCTCACGGCTCATGATTTTCTTGACACAACTGAAGAGGTTTTTTTCTTCTCTCCGTTTAACCTTTTCTGGAACAATCACTTGGCCCGGCTTGCTTGATCCACCTTTCCATGATCCTCCTGTCAGCATGGGATGATTGTCATGAAACTCCTCCCATGATTTCAAGTGCTGCATCAGGAGGATGTTGTGAAAAAACATGTCAGGATACCTGATCACTTCAGAGAACAAAACTGCACATAGTGCAATGGCGTCTTGAGGAGTCTGTATATAACGATCGACTCTGTCACGGTTCCCATTCATGTACAACCAAAGTGTCTCCGAATATTTCTTATTGAAACATCTTGACGTTTTCAGTGTTGCATAAGAAAGTCTTATGTCATGAAGGGTTATGTCTTGCTCATCTTTTTTGACTGGACAACAGTACAGATCGTTTGGTCGCATCTGTATCGTGAATTTACCAACTAAAAAGTCAGTGGCCTGCATGTCCTTTTTATTCCAAGATTCAATGAGACAACATATTACTGCAACATAACGAGGAAAACTTGTTATTCTGATCGGTGCTCGCCATATGTTGTCAGTGACTGAGACTTGGGTAGTAATGGCCCGAATGGTTGCAGCAGAACACCCCTCCCAGGAAGTGTGCACTTTAAACGCTCCATCCAGCATTTTTGCAGAGGGATCTCCAACATTTGTCCTTAGATGAAATACATCAACAGGCTCGTTCAGAAAGTGCTTCTCTTTCATCTTCTCTGGATCGAAGGAGAGAAGGACTTCTGGCTTGCTGTCGTTCCTCTCGAACCTGGACTGCATAGATGCCAAAAGCAGAGCCGTGCACAGATATTTCAGAAGCAGCAGCCGAAATTTAGCCCAAATATTCTTCAGTGATTATCACTACGTCCAAATATTGTTCAGTGGTGATCTTTAATAGTCGAAATATTCTTCAGTTTTGATCACTTATAACCGACCTCCCGTTCGGTCAATGGGACAGTTCTCATTTGCTCCAGATATTGTTCGGCAGTGATCATTAATAGTCAAAATATTCTTCAGTTTTGATCACTTATAACCCACCTCTTGTTCAGTCAATGGGACAGTTCTCATTTGCTCCAGATATTGTTCAGCGTTTATCATTAATAGTCGAAATATTCTACAGTTTTCATCACTAATAGCCGAAATCTTGTTCGGTCAATGGGACAATTCTCATTTGCTCCAGGTATTGTTCAGTGTTTATCATTAATAGTCGAAATATTCTTCAGTTTTGATCACTTATAACCCACCTCTTGTTCAGTCAATGGGACAGTTCTCATTTGCTCCAGATATTGTTCGGCAGTGATCATTAATAGTCGAAATATTCTTCAGTTTGTATCCCTTAGAGCCGAAATCTGGTTCAGTCAATGGGACACTTCTCATTCGGTCCAGATATTGTTCAGTGGTTACCATTAATAGTGGAAATATTCTTCAGTTTTGATCACTTAGAGCCGAAATCTTTTTCAGTCAATGGGAAAGTTCTCATTTGGTCCGAATGGTGTTCAGTGGTGATCATTAATAGTGGAAATATTCTTCAGTTTGTATCACTTGGAGCCGAAATCTTTTTCAGTCAATGGGAAAGTTCTCATTTTTGTCCAAATGGTGTTCATTAATAGTGGAAATATTCTTCAGTTTGTATCACTTGGCGCTGAAATCTTGTTGAGTCAATTTATCTCCAGACATTGATAATCGAAATAGGCTTGAATTTTCGTCCATAACTTGTACTGTCAACGCTTGCCCGAACCCATGTTCAGGTGAGGCAGTCATTTTATTTTATTCTTGGCCTTTTTCAGGACAATAGAGAGTGTGAAAAGTTGTGAACTGCATTGTCGATAAACCCCGAGACGGGATTCGAACAGGAGTTGTCAGAGGTGCAGCTGACCGTGCGCTAACCACTAGACTATCAGCGCCGACTGTAACCGGAAGTGTTGTTCAGTAGTTATCATTGATAGTTCACGGGCAATCATTATTTGCCTGAAATTATGTTCTGAAGAGGCCGTTTTTTTTAGTTTTTTTTTATTTAATTGATCTCATCATCATCATTACTATCATATTTCATTCATTTTTGTCCATTTTCACGCTAGCGGACAGGAGAGTAGAACATTTCGAAAAGTCAATCACGCTGCGTTTAACCTATTACTATTCCTGAATGTGACCGTATGTATGACAGCTGAAATGACTTATTCTTCTTAGGTGACTTCATGCTTTCTTTTTCAGATTTCAGAGAACCCAAAGGAAAAGAGGCAGCAGTCTGACGTGAGCCAGCTTTTTAATACTTCAACCACTGGACCGCTTGTACTCTGATATCAGTCTCCTCCTGGAACTGATCATTTTAAAGATTGTATTACTTTTGGCCCACTTCTATTTTCTAAAGACTGATCTTTTTGTCATTGACTGTTAAACTGTTTCAACACAAATAAACTGACTCTTTAAAATGTGAAATGTGTCTTTTTCACCTGACAGCCCCCCCCCCCCCCAAAAAAAAAACACAAAACAAAAAAACTTGGAAATAATGATGAGTCATCATTACTTCGTAATGTTGATTCAATTACATTTTCATGATTTTCTGTTGAAGTCTCAACGTTGTGTTAGCATTGACTTTGTCACATTAATCCAATGCAGTTAGCGTTGACACGGTTACTTAACATTGTGGTTGCTTGCTATCTGGGATCTGTGTCTCAGTAAACGGCTTTTCAGTGTCAGTGTAAACCTAAAGTAGAAGTTATGACTCCACCCCCTGAGGAACCTCATCGTGTCAGTTCTACGTTTGAACCCACGGATCTGTGTCAAAGTAAGTATAGTGTCGGGAAACAGCTCTTCGCTACATCGTTCATTTCCCCAGCAGCGCGTCGTACTCTGGTGGATGAGCGGCGAGCTGCGTCTTTACGCGGGGAGCGCGCCCCAGTTGAAAGCAAAGCGAAAGCGAATCTTAACTCAGCGGCTGCTGTTCTCTCCGTTTTCATTTGGATCAAATCCTGGACTTTTTTTTTTTTAAACAGCGTGATTTATGCCCAACTCAAACAAATGTCTTATAGTAAATAAATAATACACGATATATATAAACTGGCTGAAATCTTGAAATCACTTTTACCTACCTGATGAAAAAAAAAAAAAATAAAAAAAAA
>JAFVLL020004568.1:23774-80188 GCA_021397915.2 Tor tambroides | reverse complement strand
TTCAGCTGTCCCAATACTTATGCTCACATCAATGAGTGGGATGAACTCTAAAAGTGCTGTTCTTTTTATTTGGTAAAACATGTATGTGTTGAAACGGCTAATAATAAAATGTGACATTCTGTAGTTTTGTCTCATATTCATCTTTTAATCATATTTGCAAATGTCTTGACTCTACAGCCAACAGAGCAATTTTGTCTTTCCTGTTCCAATACTTATGGAGGGCACTGTGTGTACTTTCATTCTCAACTCTTTACGTTCATTTATTACATGATGGACAAAGGTTTACATGAATAATCTCTGAGCGCATACACAGAAATCCTCCGGAAGCGCAAGTTCTCCTTCGCGTTTTAAAAACATGAATAAATCAAAGATACTTCAATAAATCAAGCACATCCCATTTTGCAAAGTCACATTACATGATTTTACTGATTTGCACATGAAATTGGGCTTTATGGAGGAACGAAAGCGTACCGCTGGAAAGGGGGCGGAAGGGGGCGCAATAATCGTTTAATCTCGATTATTGTATTTTCATAATCGTTGGATGCCGAAATCAAAATCGAAACTGTTTTTTGCTCAATTGCACAGCCCTAATTTGTTGCGATATTCAACGCGTGTTTTGTTTCAGTGGCTGTCGTACGGCGCGGACTCGAACGGCAGCGGCGTCGCCATACTGCTGGAGCTCGCGCGACTGTTTTCCAGACTCTACTCCTACAAACGCACTCATGCAGGGTAACATTGACGATTTATTTCGTAAAACAGACTTTTGTAATGGATTTCTGTCTGCGTGCTTTATATAAAATGTCTTTTTTGTAGATACAACCTCCTGTTTTTCTTGTCGGGAGGCGGGAAGTTTAACTATCAAGGCACGAAACGTTGGCTGGAGGACAACCTGGATCACACAGGTACGAATATTGCTTCACAACCTAAGCTGGGCAGTGGGCACGAAGGTTCGAGTATTTCACTCACATTTGTGACTAAAAATAGATGTTTATGAAGGTGCAGGGCAAATATAGTTTATATGGAGTACAATTTCAAAATAAGAGTCTCAATGTATTTCAGCCTTGTTGTTAATTAGTCTCGTATTATACATTTTTTCTGGTTATTTTTTTGGAGTATTTCAGTTAAACAATCTGATTATTATGAGCAGCTGAAATTAAAGCATATACATTTTAAAATAAGAGTCCCGTGTATTTTTGGCTTGTTTATGATTAAAAGTCCTGTATAATGCATAATGTTTTTTTTGTTTGGTTTTTTTTCAGTTATTATTGGTATTTTGCTACTTAATCTGTTGATTATGAGCAGCTGGAAGTAGTAAAGCATAGATTTCAGGCTTGTTTCTAATTAAAAGCCCTATATTATGCATAATGTTTTTTTCTGGTTAAGGTCCTTGCACACCGAGTCCGAAACTTTTGTTCGAAATTTTCACACAATAAAAAATAAATTCAACCTAATGTTGTGTCAATCATGTTTACGCACTTCAGGATGTCAGTGGCTCAGTTTGATGCTTTGCTAGCGATACTGGAGCCACATATTAAAAAGAAGACCACCAATTTCCGTGAACTCTGTGTGCAAGGATCTATTCACAGTGCTTTGTGCTGCGAGACGAAGTGCAACAGACTTGAAGTGCATCTGGATTTTGGCGGTCGCTTGCACGGTGGCTCTGAATTGTCAAAACACGTCTCAAAATGCTTGCTACGGATGCGAAAAACGCAGAAAACCCAATCCAAATTTTTTTTACGACGGACGAAAGTTTCGGATGTGGTGTGTCAACGTGATTGACACATGAGGTCATATTTATTTTTTAATGTGGGAAAATTTTGGACACAAGTTTCGGACTCAGTGTGCAAGGACCTATATTATTGACATTTTGGTTACACAAACTGTTGATTTGTAGGTAGTAGAGCATATACGTTTCAAAATAAGAGTCCCGGTGTATTTCTGGCTTGTTTATAATTAAAAGTCCTGCATAATGCAAAAGATTTTTTCTCTCTAGTTATTATTGATATTTTGGTTAAACAATAACCCATATTTGAGTTATATATATATATATATATATATATATATATTTTATATATATATATATATATATATATATATAATTCCAAAATTATTAAATTAGTACAGTTTGAAGCAAAAATATCTAAAAGCCTAGTGTACTTTTTGCATTTAAACAAATTAGATCGTAATTGTAAATGTCTCCTCACATCCGTTTATTAAGGAAAAACTAATTTTAATACATTTTCATTGTGTTCCTAAATTTAAAAAATATTTTAGTATTTTTCTTAAATACTTTTTATATTTCACTGTTAAATTTTTCAAAACTTTAATACTGTTACTTGGTACCAATTATAGTGGTGATAATAATAATAAGCAGCAAATTCAAAGCTGTTAAAAAGCATTTTATCAGGGGGAAAAAAAAAAAGAAAAAATCTTCTCGAATGGAAAAAAATCGAGCATGAACTCCTGCTAAGACGTCTTGTAAAATGGTATGGATTGACCTCTTCCTTGTCTTTCAGATTCCAGTCTGCTCCAGGACAACGTGGCGTTTGTTTTGTGTCTGGACACTCTGGGTAACAGCGACAACCTTAACCTCCACGTGTCCAAACCACCGAAAGAGGGAAGCCCACAGCATGCCCTGCTCAAAGAACTAGAGATGGTAAGAAGATCCACTCCTCATCTAGAAATAAATGCAACCTTCACTCCTCATGACGTCAAACCTCATTGGCCGGTCATTGTTGTCTCCTGTTTTTAGGTTGCGGCCCATCAGCATCCCGATCTGAAGTTTTCAATGGTCCACAAGAAGATCAACCTGGCCGACGACACTCTGGCGTGGGAGCACGAGCGCTTCGGCATCCGCCGCCTGCCCGCCTTCACCCTGTCCCACCTGGAGAGCCACCGCAGCCCCGCGCGCCACTCCATCATGGACATGCGGTCAGTGTCGTCCTCTCTGGAGGGGGCGGGAGAGGCCACCGCTTGGTGGGTGATGATTGGTGCTCTCTCTCTGTCGCCCTGACGACTAGTTCCCTCCCTCGCTGCCCATTGGTTGGTTTGATTGATGTCGTCTTTCTGTTGATTTCGTCTCTGGCAGGCCTCACGTGGATCTGACGAAGCTCAGTCGCAACACTAAAGTCATCGCCGAAGCGCTGACAAGAGTCATATACAACCTGACGGAGAAGGTAATGTTCCATCATCTACATTAGTCTTTGTTTCTCAGCAGATATTAATATGTACGCGAATAAAATTTATGGAAACGTCATATATAATACAGCCAATAAGTAGGGCTGCACGATTTGAAATCCTACTTGATCCAATGCTGCATGAAAAAAACAAAAAAACAAATCTGCTTGCATTTAGCTTTTTTTAAACATTTTTTTTCTTCTCTGATATAGATTGCAATTACTGTGATGGAATGTATTTGTAATGTATGAGTGTTATTTTAGTATCATTGTGATTCAGTTATAGTTTTTATTAATATTTAGATTTTTTTTTCACATGTCTAAAAAAATCTAAATTATAGTTATTAATATTTAGGATATATATATATATATATATATATATACACACACACACGATTTTCAGTTAGGTTTTTTTCAACTTAGGTTAGGTTAACAAATTGAGTTTAAAAATATTTATTTTACAGTATAGCTGTAAGATGCAGTACATGATTTAATTAAATCAGTGTTTACGATTTAACAATAGCCTTAAGAAATATAGCGTTTGTGATTTAAAAAAAAATTGACAAATATGAATTTGACTAAAAATTAAGAACAAAATGAATACAAACTGTAAAAGACAATCTAAAACACATAGAGCATATATATGTATATAGTTATATTTGATAATCACTCTAAACCATATATGACCCTGGACCACAAATCCAGTCTTAAGTGTCAGTTTTTCAAAATTGAGATTTATGCATCATCTGAAAGCTGAATAAATAAGCTTGTTTGGATTGGACAATATTTGGCTGAGAGACAACTATTTGAAAATCTGGAATCTGAGGGTGCAAAAAAATCTAAATATTGAGAAAATCGCCTTTAAAGTTGTCCAAATGAAGTTCTTAGCAATGCATATTACTCATCAAAATGAAGTTTTGATATAGTTACGGTAAGAAATTTACTAAATATCTTCATGGAACATGATCTTTACTTAATATCCTAATGATTTTTGGCATAAAAGAAAAATCAATAATTTTGACCCATACCATATATTTTTGGCTATTGCTACAAATATACCCCAGCGACTTAAGACTGCTTTTGTGCTCCAGGGTCACATATTATGATTTTGGTTTTATTTTGATTAATCATTCAGTTTTACCATTGGCCATCACCGAGCTCAAAATGTGTCTTTTAATGATATGTCACGCAGGGCGTCAGTGGTAACCTGGAGATCTTCACTGAACAGATGGTGAGTATGAAAGAAAAATCCATCAAAAATACCACATTTCAACCTACAGAGTTGAATGGAACAGCCCTCGTTTCCGAAACCTAGCGAGCTGCAGTGTTTTCAGGCATCATATGAGCACATTTCCCAGCGTTTAGCATTCACTCCAGACTCGTCTCTGTAAAGCTGACGTGTCGAGTCTGGTGTGTTGTCGTTTAAGTGCGGGTCTGCGTTCCCAACAGCAGGTGCAGGAGGATCAGCTGGCGTCGCTGGTGGACTGGCTGACGGCCCAACCGCGAGCCGCCCAGCTGGTGGACAAAGACAGCAGCATCGTTAACACGCTAGAGTATCACCTGAACCGCTATCTGAAGGACGTCAAGAGACACCTGGTCAGAGCTGATAAGAGGTGAATCGACACAGCAGTGTTTCAGTGTTGAGTGGAAATGAATATTCAGAGCTTAACGGTTGTTTTGTTTTATTTTTTGATAGGGACCCTGAATTCGTTTTTTATGATCAACTCAAGCAGACCATGAATGCGTATAGGTGAGATATTCTGTTATTTCATGTATTAGAGCGCATAATTTAAATTCACTTTGTTCATCCTGGATTATTTTAAACATCGAGTTATATTGTTTCGTATTTCATACTTAAACCCAGGTTAGCTGTGAATTTAATCCAGATTTTAAGGTTGAACACGGTACACTTGTAAATCCTAAATTTTCATATTTACGCGGTTAATGATATTAATAGTTGACCCCTGTTTAACTTACACAAGCTTGTTTGAATAATTGTCGTATTTGAAACGAACCAGGGTAAAACCAGCAATCTTTGACCTGCTGCTAGCCTTCTGTATCGCAGCTTATCTTGGAGTGCTGTATTTGGCTGTACAGGTAAAGACAAGTATTTTCCCTACTCTCATTACTATAATAGAATATATTTGTAATATCTGCGTTGTTTTAATATCAATTTTCTTGTTTTAGTACATCAAGTTAAACTAAATGAAAATGAGAAACATTTCCTTGGCAGATAGCTGAAATTAAAGACATATTTTTTAATATTTCATATTTTAGATTGTAGATATATTAAATTATATTTGTAATTTTTGTTTCAGTTATGTATTCAAGGAATAGGTTTTTTTAATGTTTCATATTTTATATTATAAATTAGGGATGCACGATATTATCAGACCGATATTGGAATCAGCCGATAATGGCTTTAAATGTAAATATCTGATATGAAAAATAATATTTAGACTGTGTTTCTGATTAAATAAAGCAGTAATTGATGCCATAAAATCACGAGTATGTTTTGATTTAAAGGTCAGAAGTTATAGCTTGCATGAACAAAAAAAAAAAAAAAAAACACAAACGTGATTTATTCATTATGAAATGTTATTTTTTTAAACAAATTATGAGCTCTAAAAGATTTTCAGAATTTTTACAGCTCACTCTTTTGCTTTAGACCATTTACAAATGTTAAATCATAAAATAAAAATAATTATATATCGGTATCGGCAATCAGCCAAAATGAGTTGTAAATTATCGGCATATCGGATATCGGCAAAAATCCAATATCATGCATCCCTATTATAAATATTATTCAGTTATATTTATATTTTATTGTATCTTACTTTTTTTTAATTTTAAGGAATAATTTTTGTAGAGTTTCATATTTTATATGAAATATTTATTTTGTTGTAAATATATATATTTATAATATCAAATATATATTGTATATCATTTATAGTTGTTATATAAGTATATTATTATTTACATTAAATTAAACTTTTTTTTCAGTTAACTTGTCTTATTTGAAGGATTTGTTTTTAGTCAACTATAATAACCCTGTAAAAATAAATCTTTATTCATGTCATTACTGTATTATTAAAAAATATTGAAGTTAAATCTTGTTTGTAAAAGGTAATTCTTTTTTTCCTGCAGAATTTTGGATTTCTGTACGGTTTCCTGCGTAGAGTCACGGCTCCTCGGGTCAAACAGCACTAACCTGCAACCGTCTCTTCACAATACGAGGGGCCGCCGGGGTCTCGCAGCAGAGCCAAGAGTGTGTTTGCTTTCTTTATTTCACTAATTTGTTTGATTGATTTTAGTTTTCTGAGAATGAACATTGATTTCCATGCCAGGAGTTTCATCCACTACATCTCCGCTAGCCTTTCAAGTCTTCCTTGTCTCAGCGTTGCCTCAAGTCCTGCATCCTTAAAAATACAATCCGTAATTGCTCAGAGTTGATTTCAGTTTAAATCGCAAACAAATCAGTTCCCATGTAATGTCGTCATGAAATGTGCCCTTCTTGCATCAATTACGGATTGTACTTCTCAGCAGTGTTTCCTGAAAACCTTTCCTCGTGTGGTTATTCTTCACTGGCAGCTACTACAAAGTGGGCCAAAATCGTTGCTGGTTGAGTTGAAGTCTGTCAGCGCTCCTCAATCTTCGTCACGCGTTCACGCGAGTCTCAACAAAAACTGCTGATTCTCTTCGGAGCGAGTATTATACATAAATAAATAGATTGTGATGTTTGGAAACCTGTTTTGCAGATTCTTTTATCCTAAAGTTTTTCGTCAAAAGACTAATAATAATTATTCCATGATTCTTTAGACATTTTATAACTCCCATTTCTTTCTTCAATCCTAATTCCACGTGTGGTTTTGACATCCGACGTTCACTTCTGCTTTCGCTGTTTATTGGGAAGCAGTGTGGTACAAATTTGCTGTTATTTATGGAAGCTGATATGCTTCGAAATTTATGCACTGATTTAATTTTTTTATTTTTTTTTCTTTCTCCAAACTCAATTTAGCTTTGCAAATCAGAGGTACATGAACTTGATTCTTAAGGGCGAAGAAGAAAAATAAAGGTTTTTGTTGTAATTAAGAATATACTGCAGTTGTTTTGATTGAACAGTTTTTATTAAATGGAAAAAACATGACAACACAGTTGCTTTCAATTCACTAATTCAACTGGAATTATTAAAATAGTTCCATTACAAATGAGATAATACCGGTCACTCCTAGTGGTCAGAACAAAATCAAGGAAAAGAGTGAATAAATGGTCCAAGAAAAAGGTTTAAATCTAATAACTTATCTTTCCATGTTAAATTATTCTGTATAATTTTTAAAATATATTTTATACAGGAAAAAACAGTAGTAAGAAATTACAGTGCAATTTTAATTAAATAACATTTTATAACCCAGACATAGCAAAAACACCTCAAACTTAATGTTTTTTGATTACGTTTACCAGGGGTTTGATATTTTTGGCACTTTTCTAGAAAATTAACACATTTTGATTATATTCTCAACTTGATAAAATTATTTCCACTGTGAATAACAAACAATCCAGAACTTACAGAAAACCAATGATTTTTCATAACCAGTGGAGTGTATGGTGGCGTTTAACTGTTATTGCTAGTTGGTAACCTGAATTTTGACTCCAAGCAAACACTGGAAAAGTTTCACAGAATGAGGGTTACCATCTAGCCACAGCTGTATTTAACGGCAAGGTTTTTGTCCAGTGATTTGACAGTGACGGGTAAAAATAACTACAAACCAGAAACTAACTCCTTCGACAGTACCATAGTACATGGCTGCTGTATAAATAATAGGCGTGTACATAGAAAAAAAAAAACAGCAGCAGCAATTTGAATTGCGATAAGGAATATTTTGCGCAAAAACAAAACATCCATAAATAGCTAGCTCTTAGCTCAAGCTAGCAACATGAATGGAAGACATGACCACAGCGACAGCATTTGTGCGTGAAGATTATGAGCTTCATCCTCAGCGGAACTTTTGATACATTAGGCAAATCAACTATTCAAGTTTTGCTTAGTTTTGGAGTTATCAATATGTCACGACAGAAAATATCAGTTCCATTTCGTCTTTTTTCGTAAGATTTCTTCATACAGCATATTCTCAAATATCATGCGTTCCTGAATACAACATCTGCATAAATACTTTGATTTAATTTGAGTAGGTAGCAAAAAATGTCATACTTAAGCATCCACGATCAAGTACTGTTAGTTCTTGATCCATATTTATGTAAAATAAGCATCTGAGTGTAAAATTTTTAGCCAATCAGAAGCTAGCTTAGATTGCGCCATTACAGCAACGGTTGCTATCGGAAATAAAATTGACGGAAGGAATGCAAGCAGTATTTTGTAATCCAAACTTTGAAAGTGATTTCCTTGTACATTCAAACACGGTAATACTGTACAAATGTGATTTTGATTGATGCAGGTCAGGCTGATTTGTGGTTGCAACCCTACATAGGGTGCAAATTAGTAGACATCTTTAACTAGTCCATTGGTACATTATACTAGTACAATGGTTCTCAGCTGGTTTTGCTTCTGGATTCTGATTTTATATTATTTTTTTTTAATTTAAACTTGAAATGTATTAATATTACCATGAACTTCTTAAGTCCACGTTGCAAAAGTGATGGACATTTTTGTCTAGTTTTCCAGTACATGTGTCTAAAAACATTCTTAAATCAAGATACATTAAATGACAAAATATGAAGTCTTGCTTTCTGAAAATTTTAGTTTTTACTTTAAACAAGATAAAATATCAGCCAATTAGGTCAGAAAAATGAACTTATTTCAAAGGGACAAGTTTCATTGCCAATTTTCTCTTTAAGCATAAAGTCACTTCATTTTTATTACTTTTTAATATGCAGTATGCAGAATATCTAACATGACTTCTGCATAAACTCGTTATTTATGTATACCTGTATTGTATTCTGAATGTTTTTTGGTTTTTACCATGCAAGATTTTAATTCATGGTTTTCGAGAGACTGGCATATGTCCTAATTTGACTAGTTACTAATAATGAACACGAATTTGTGCCAAAATACCATTGAGCTTGATTTGATGCACAACCTGCCCATTGATGCCAACAACAAAAGATATGGTAAGAATTTGATTCATATACTGCCTTAACTATGTCTACGTGTTATTACATAGTTAACTGTGTTTTTTTTATTCATTTGCATTTAACATGATCCACTTCTAACGTTTCCATTTCAATTGCTTTTCAGATCAGACCTTTGACCCACCATTTGAGAACCACTCCAATAGTACTCATTACCACAAGTTACGTATTAACCCTTTTTGATTTTTTCACACCTGGAATGAAAATAATTACATCAGAACAAAAAAAACAGTGGTCTAAATCCAAAACAAACTTTGGTCCCAGATGACGACCACAAAACCCGTTTATCATGGTTTCCACCGTTCTCCAAAATGCATGGGTTTGTTTCTCGCAGGCAGAGATATCAGTCACTCCCACCGTAAGTTCCTGATTAACAATTAATGCGAGGTCACTCATTTAACTTAAATTAAGCAATACTCAAGACAGATAACAAATAACATTCACAGTGCTATTGCGATTATAATATCAATTACAATTAATCAAGATAAAATGCAAATGATGGTCGATATTGTTTCTTGTGACTGTCCAAGCACCTTGGCATTCTGAGGTTAGAATCAAACTAGTTCACATAAGTACCTTGCAGTCATCATTAAGTGCCTGCAGGTGGCAGCACCTAGACATTATAGATGTTTCTTCTTGGTGATCCCGTTCTGCACCTGTTTCCTAAGAGGAAGGAAGAAACGTGAAAAGCACACTGTCAGGCTTTAAGGAGGGGATTGCAGGATGCATGTGGCATGGTCAGATATCACTTAACTTCAAGGTCCGAGAGATAAGGACAGGACTAATGCCATGACGCTTGTCACATATACATGAGACGGCACTTTCATCCAATCTCCACCTCTCACAGATCAGGTTGAAACAGACCGTCACACTCAGTGATCTCCGATTGCGTTACCCTAAACCTACAGCTATTGCTGTCACAAGGTGTGTGGAACAAAGCGGTCTTAGTTGTTAGTATATCAAAAGCTATAATAAAATACTGCCCAACTGTGAAACTTTTGAAGGGGCCCAGATTAAGCACAAATCAAGTGTCTAATGTAGCCTTGTTTTATATACTCTTCTGGTCCTAGTTAGCGTTATATTTTAGTAAAGCAAAACTGCATTTTCAAAGAAGTTGAACATAAGGTCATGTTGGAATGAGCACAATTATGGGTCAAGTGCACTTGTAGCCTACACCACCACAATAATTATAAATACTAGTAGGAATAGGCAAAAACATTTTGGTTCAAAAGAAGTCACTCAAGGTAGTTGACTCTACAGCTCACAGTTCTGCCTGAACTGCTAGTTGACCACACGACTTCCTCTTGGTTACATGCACATGCTGTAAACCTGCGTTAACCACCGATTGCTCCATTTCTTTGCTTACCCTTCAGTAGACATCTGATCATTAGTGTCTTTTTTCTCCTCTGGGTCCTCATCCTCGTACTCCCGGACGTCATTTACCTCCGTCATCTGGCCCGTCAGGACCTTCACCACAAACAGCACAATGAACTGTAAAAAGGAACAAAAACATTTGACATTTACAGAGAATATTCATAGCAATAACACATAAGAAATGTAACTTGAACTGGGTAAATGATGGTAGGTAATTGGCTAAAGTTCTAAGCCAGTTATCCGAAGTTTGTAGGTTAAAGTTCAAGTTACAGTTAATGTCAGGGTAGCATGCACTGTTCATATTGTAAGTGTACTGCAAGACACTGAATAAAGTATCTGCTAGATATCAAGCTAACACGATCTGACAATACTGATTTCAGGTCAGTAAGATTTAATATTAGAAGTAGTCATTTTAGTAGACATTTTTATGTTAAGCTACCTAAAGTACACTTTCATGGGACAATCCCTCTAGAGCAGGGGTGTCCATACTAGGTCCTGGAGGGCCACTGTCCTGCAGAGTTTAGCTCCAACTTGCATCAACACACCTGCCTAGAAGCTTCTAGTAGACCTAGCCTGCGTCCCAATGTGCATACTATCCATCCTAAATTCTGTGTGATATGTAATTTTCTATACTATTTAGGGGCGATAGGGTGGATAGTATGCACGTTGGGACGCAGGGATAGATTAGCTGGTTCAGGTGTGTTTAATTGGGGTTGCTAAAAGAAGCTAAATTCTGTAGGACAGTGGCCCACCAGGACCAGGACACCTGATTCAGGTCACCAGCTCATTAGGTTGTCTCACTTATCTGATGCACTAATGAGCTGATTGGTCAAATCAGGTGTTTGATAAGGAGACATCCAAAATGTGCACTGTTGGAAGTACTCTCGCATCAGGGTTGGGAAACACTGCGCTAGAGCAAACTGGGACCTATCTAATTGAATTGTTTGATGATAGCTCATAGTGGATTCATTGTAAGGCTCAAGCGAGCAACCTTCGGGTTACTAACCCTGAGCTACACTGCTGTTGTGTTCTTAAACTGCCTTTTCTTACCAGAAACCAGTAGATGTTCATGAGGAGCAGGGCAAACAGGAGTATGTTGAAGAAGAAGTAGAAAGGGATGTGGGGAACCGACTGAATGCTGGTGACACAGGAGGCCCACAGAACTTTGAGGGGGAACCAGTACAAACGGAACCAAAACCTGCACAAACAGAACAAATTAGCTCACATGTGAAGGCTACTGGATCTCTCAAGCATCCTCTGGACAGAGGCTAAAAAAAATCCATTACAAAAGTTGTTACTCATACAAGAGATATGGCAGCGAAGGGGTGGGAAAACTCTGGCATTTGAGGGGCACTGTCCTGCAGAGTTTACCTCCAACCCTAATCAAACAGACCTGCCTGTAATTTCTAAGCAATCCTAGATTTTCAATTCCCAGATTTTCTCAAACTCTGCAGGAAAATGGACCTGGACTCTTAGAGTTGCCCACCCCTGCTATACACCTTCACATACATTATTAAACCAAGAAGCACATGTTGCTAGATGAACCCCTATTGTTGTTGCATAGCATTCCCATCAACCTTTCCTAACCCTAAACCAGGGGTACCCAATCCTGTTTCTACAGATCTACCCTGCTCCAGAGTTTAGGTCCAGAAATTACTATAAGTTTTGTAAGATCAAAGTGGAGCATTGAGTAAACCAATCCCTGAAATTTTAGAGTAATGATCAGTTGATGGGAATGTTGTCCCGGGATCAACAAAGGGTGTGTGCCTACTTCTGTAAATCACTTTTAGGCTTTTATAAGGTTTCAATGCTGTGTCACTATATATGCATCAATTAAAAAAAAAAAAAAAAAAACACACTTATGGTTTCTTGACAAACAGGAAAACCTCACCATGTGATGCTAAAACTAATAGACCCCATGTTGGACAGGACATCATTGATGAGGTACTCTTTCCCTCCCCGGGTCTTGAAGTAAACATTGACCTTGGTGAATTCCAACAGAATGTCATTGATGTCATGAAGAAAGAGGACGAGAATGCCAATGTTGTGGTATCTGAGGACGATACAAACAATGAGGAGTGGTTTATGTGCTTTTAGTGGCATATAATTAGAGTTGATTATTTGTCAATTGTTGTAACTATGGAAACTAGAACTTCAAAATCCCATTTTGACAGGCTGTAGCATCACTGCTTTAACAAAGCCTGTGAATTTGCCTGACCTGAAGGCATAGGAGAATGTGATCAGGGCCAGAGTGATAAAGTGATGCACCACCATGACAAGGGAGTCCTTCCTCCAGGCGTCCATGTAGATGGTGGCATATATGGAATGGCCGTAGAAGCTGCCTTGGAGTAGGTAAACTATTGTGATATCAGTGGGAACCGACATCCCACTCTTCCAGTCTATGCCAAGAAAGAGAGAACAAACAAGTGACACTGAGTTCTCCAAGTGAACTCCGCAACCATAAAAAAACAACTCTAGATTGTAATGACCTTGACTTTCAAACAATGGAACACTGGCCTCATAAAACAGATAATTTATACTGATATAGTAGAGATTAAAGTTGTTTGTATGTTGCTGGCAAGGGGGATTCACACTGTCAGTGATTTGCAACCACAAGATTCCATTCATTTTTAATGACAGGTGATGGATTCCAGCAACAACAACAGTCTTTGGCAATGTGACAAACTTTATGCAAGTAAGCAATGACATGATACAGCAACGACCAATGGGAGTGTAAATAGTGATCAGCGGCCAGCGTAAATGTGCTTTCCTTGTATTGATAAGGAGTGTTAACAGATAATTGCAACTTTAATGTTTATTAATCATATCTTTAGTCATTTAACCTTTTCCTCAAGATGTCTAACACCCCCCCCCCCAACCCCGTTTAAAAACCACACGTTTGGTTGGGCGTTCAATGATTATTAAATATATTTATACCACTTAAAAGTAGCATGCAATATGTTTACTACACAACTCAAATGCTTGTAAGAAACAAAAGGTTGAGTAATTCAGGCCCGACAGGGTTTAATCAGATTATTACATACAAAAACAGGACGTGTCAAGTATGAACCTTACCGTAAAACACAGATGGAGGGTTTTGAAAGAAGGAGTAGCTAGTGAAAAACAAAAGGTAGGTGCTGTATGACCATGCCATTGTGTAGAAGACCAGCTTCCACGCACTCTCCGGCATCTTTGAGACATCTTTTGGTTGGATACAACACCAATGTGCAAAAGGCTGTGAAAGACAAGAGCAAACAATGAAATTAGTGCCTGCATTTGAATAGCAGGTGTTCATTTGTCAACAAAGAAGATCTAACAATCAATCTGCAGAGGATAAATAATGCTACACAATGCTACCAGGTAAAATCAACAGAAAAGTTAATTTATCATGCTGTACATGCTTTGACTCAATTTACTTCTTGTGCTTGAAAGTAAGTGTTAACATTAACTGTTTATATCTCCCCAGGGGCCGCAATGTTAGTGTGATGTCATACAACCACAACAGGGTAAAATCTGTTTCCAAATGTTTTTCAATTTGGAAGTTGAAAAAAAGACTTTAAGTTAAATAAATTTCTTAAATTCTTTCTATAAATTTGCATTAAAACAAGTAAAGCATTTCCTAGTGTAGGATGAGTTATAAAAAGGCCACTGATTATCTCATGACATAGGATGACTCACATGACACACTGATGGTAATAGCCTCAAGCTTAAGTAGTACCTGTACCTCTATGCTAAACTTGGGTACTTTGTTCATATGTTTATCTGTGTACTGACATGCCTTTACCTTATCTCTCCTGTGATAGACTATCCTGCATGTGAAACCGAATGTCACTGTAACTGAAGAAGCGATTAAAAGCTTGTCTTAATCATTTATCTATTCATGATCACCACCTTTACTTGCTGTTACCTGATCTGCACCCTCCCTTGTGCTCAAGACAATCAAACAAAGTAGGCCTTTGAAACTAGGCATATACGTTGACACTATGTGGCCCCACTCTTGTGGACGTAGGTCTCATGGTTGCCTCTGATTGGTCATAAGGCAATGTGGCTCACACTGCAGGATTCTGCTCTCCGCCTCCACCCGCTGGGTTATTTATAGAGGCCAGCTGTCACCAAAATGCCCCACCCCCGTTTGTCTATCACTGCCTCTAGCTGAGGCCCTGAGGTTCAGGCTGACTGCTGATGATGCTGGTGGCTGCGGCATAGCGGATGACTGCAGCTTATGGTTGTCATAGACAGCACACATCCTTTCTCAGCTGAGCAGCCTGACATTGCTCTGTGGTCTAATGGCCACAAATTAATCAAAGATGAGTTTAGGCTGGTCCCAAAAGACAACCACAAATGAGGTCTCTTTAGTATTCCAGTTGTTTGCTCTAGAACGGGGATCTCCAACCCTGCTCCTGGAAAGCTACCATCCTGCAGACTTCAGTTCCAACCTTACTACAACACACCTGTCTGTAATTATCAAGTAGCCCTGAACACCTTGATTAACTGGTTCAGGTGTGTTTGATTGGGGTTGGTGCTGAAATCTGCAGGATGGTAGCTCTCCAAGATCAGGGTTGGAGACCCCCCTGAAGTTTAATGCTTCTCTGATTGACTGTTTTCTTCTGGTAAATTGCTCAGAAGAGATATCTCAGAGTGTGTTTGGATTTGCTAATGGAAAATATGATCTTCAATATGATTCAATATAACTATTTCTTTTATTATGAATTATGCCATCCACATCAGTTTCATAGATCTGTTCTCTTACTTTGTCAACCATGTTTAATTTGTGTGTTTTGTCATTTCTCTATAGGAATCGATAAAGAAACTTAAAGCTGTAGTCCGTAAGTTTTGCCTTTTTGTCGTATGCCTCTTGGTTTAGAAAACATTATTACAATCTTACCGTTGTGGATCGGGCCAAGGTAAGGAGATCGTTTTGAACACTGGCTGGTTATGTACTTGCCCAAAAATTGATTTTGGATCAATTTTAACCTAAAAAAAAAAAAGTTATGGACTGTGGCTTTAATGAAACCCAAATGAGTTCCCCAAAAAGTTTCCTGAGCTTTGGAAGACCAACCTCTGAGCAGTAGAAGTTTCCTCTGGGAATGCGGTCTTGTTATGGAAGACACATTACAACCCATATTAGGCTGCTAACTACTTCTCCTCACTCTCCCAGCATGTGAACAGCAAGCAGAAGCAGGGGCTGAACTGAACCCAGCCTGAACCTGGTGACCAAATGCAACTGAAATATGTTTTGTTTTGAGGTCTTATACAAGAGCCGACCTATCGGCTAAACATGCAGTTTCCAAGGCAACTGTTTGAGGATAGCAGGTGGTTTTGTAGAATAAATAAAAAACAAATGACAACAAACACAATGAACAAGCCTATCTCCCACATATGTAAACAGCTTTCAATCACACAATGTCATTTCCCTACTGGTTCAATGTTCTCTTTGGATTTGCATTGTACTACAAGAGCAACTTGAAGAATAAAAGACAAATGACAACAAACACAATGAAAAAGGACAAGCCCATCTCCCACGTATATAAACAGCTTTCCATCATACACTACCATTTCCTTACATTTCCTTCAGCTTGGTGTTCTCTTAAGATCTGCATTACATTAAAAGAGCAAGTTAAAAGGACAGTCCACCAAATATTCTGTCATTATTAACTCATGTCTTTCTTAAACAATAGTTTCCCTTTTAAAGTTTATTTGAATCTTCATGCAACTTCTCGTATGGATCAAATGAGTCAAATGTGATCACACTTGAATGGAAGTCAAGATTGAAGTGTGTGAAGAGTGAAGTACTAATGTGTTCTGTACAGGTTGAAAATGACATAACGAAAGAGTAAATCATGACAATTTTAATTTTGGTGTGGAAAGGGACACTCACTTATATTATGAGGGTATGAAAACAAATGGATCAGATCATAAAGAGAAGAATTTTATAAGAATAAAACCCTTTTCCCAATACTCTGAGGGGACAAATGTCATAAAAGAGACAAAAGTATCTCCACAGGGCCAGATGGAGCCACATCATATATTCATTTTCCCTTCAAATACCATCCTGCTTCCTTCCTGTTCGGGCTGAGTTATATTTCCTTAAGCTTTGATTGTTCTTGGAGTTACTGGTTTGTTTTCTGCCATCATTTCAGATGAAAATGATGTATCTGATCAAGAGATCAGAGTAGACATAACAGGGCGGCACAAAGAGGAAGGAAGGATGCAGATGTTTTTAGATGCGTACTGATAATGGCATGCAATTTCCACTCTGAGCACCAAACATTCAAAATACATCAATACAAGCATCTAGTACAGTGCAGTTTATCAGGTATCTGAGCAGGCATAAATTAATGAGTGCTCTAATTGCCTTTCAGGGTCAATATACGGGCCTGCACATTTTGAAGGGTTACCTTTAGAAGAATCTTCTATAAGCATTAGCTAATAACTGTTTCTGCTTGGTCATGTAAGTACAATTTTGCGTCAATTTCAAAATCTAGAAATTACACTATCAGTACATGTATACATACTTGATTACTTAAAAATTGATTGACAGTCTTTTAACAAGTTAATGAAAATCAGTGCACCTGCTGGTGTCGCAATTACGTTTGTTCAGCATGTGTTAAGAATGTAAATCATTCAAACACATCTGTAACTTTACTATCTGAAGAGCTGATGACCTCTGTTTGTACAAACTGCCAGCAGAATCCACAGCGTGACATGATATTCCTTTGGCAGCTCTTCAGACAGCTGATGTTTGCCTGAACACGATATTGTTGTCCATTTTGATTTAAGTGGAGTCATTACTGAAAATATCCTCTGGTCCAGTGAATAGTGATCATCACAGTCTCATCAAAGGTCAAAACAGCATGCGTTCGGCCACCCAGCACGCAGTCAACACCTTGATTTTTTCACACACACAGTTTACAGTACTGGCCAGATGGCCTTGTGCTAGTCATCCATCGAGACTGAGAACGTGAAAGTGCAAGGGAACTTAAAAAATGAATGGGCCTCATTAGCACTAAGAGCTTATGCCATAAATTGTTTATTAGGCAACATGGAGATTCGTTTAAAAAGCAGGCGGAAAGATCATGTTACGTACCGCACGCATGTGTTTGAGAGTGCAGGACACAATCCACAAAACACTTTAAAATCTGCAGACTATGTCAGAAATTATCTCACAAGACAATCTTGTGGCCAAAGTACAGTATACTAAAACTGCAGTAGTGAGTTCAGACAGCTAAAAAACGGCTCCATATGACTTGTGCACTATATTTTGTCTTCTGAAGTCCTATGATAGCTGAGTGCAAAGAACAGACCCATATTTATGTCATTAATCACTAAAAACCTTAACATCTTTCCTAGCAATCCTTGGCATATTTCATGAATCAGAATGATTTAATATTTTGAGTCATATCTTTTCAACGAGTCAGTTCATCCAGTTCCTTTACAAAGTTATCCAGTTTTCAGGGTCTGCTCACTTACTCCAGGGGTTGACAGTTCACCGAAAGGGAAGATTATCAGTAAATAATCTGTTCCTCATTTAAACCTATCCTATGAGTTTGTGATAAAACACACAGGTTCTATTTAGGTGAAGCCTTTTGGCAGTACCAGTACACCAGAATCCCATCTGGATCCTATTGATTTTTTTGCAAGCAATGCTTTGATCATATGGCAACGTGTTGACTTTAATACTGTGTTGTGTAGAAGGGACACCCTCTTTCATGAAGAGGGTATTATTAGCCAAGAAGCACAAGTTACATTGAAAAGTGACTAACGGTCTACAAGTGACGAATGCTTATCTCTTTATTTTCAAAGCCATGCCGGTTTTTAAGCACAAACTATGGTGCTGCAACTCTTTGCCAAGACCTTGCTGTCTCTTACTCAAGGATTACAAACCAGACAAGGTCCTGACACGTCACATATTTCCGTATAAACATCACGCCAGTTGCCCCACGCCATCCGTCAGGGTTTCTCAACGTGCTGAGAGAAGAGAATTTACAGAAGGGGGAATAAACCACAGCCCAGAGCAAACATGAATGCAGGGGACCCATGAATCACATTGATCGCGCTAATTGCAGCACATGTGCTGAGCCAGCGAGAGGTGTAAACGCACTTGAAAAGCATGTTTCCGCCCCACACATTTCAGGACAAGAAGTGAAACCGATGTTTGCATACGTCAGCTAGGCCGGAAAAAAGCATCAAATGCAAAATGTGGGGATATCATAATCCCAGACACGAGGCAATTTGGTAAAGATCATGTCTAGGAAACTTGATAGTAATATGGCCTGTTTGCATAGCCATCTTTGTATGTAAAAGTATGTAAAGGGTAAAATGCAAAGTAAAAAAACTATGTAAAATAGCTCTTGTGCACATTGCAACTTCGTACAGTGTGTTTAAAACAAATTTCACTGACCTGTGAACAGCGAACGCAACCTCTGAGGACTTTCTGGTTCAACAGAGGATAAACTACACCACAAACACATCTTAACAAACATTTTGCAGTCACAGTTGAAATAATGACTTGTGAACTTTCTGCATCAAGTGTCAAGACTTCTGTTATACTGTTGTCCAGAAACAACAAGAGCTAAAAACTAGACTTTTGAGTGGTTTGCTTGTGCACAACTCAGTCGGATTACTAACACCAAGCGGGTGGTAGTACTAGTAATACATCACACCGCTAAAAACCTCAGAAGCACACTTTCCCACATGTAGATGCACAAATGACCTTTAATATACAAATGGTGATGTAACATCCAATGTTTCAAAACAACTTCAAATATTCATTGAGGATGCCAGTGATGCTTTCAAGACCTGGGGCCTGTTCCATAAAACAAGTTTTCCAAATAAGCCAGGCTTATTTCAGTTAGTCCAACTTATTTTGAACCAAATCAACTGACAATAAGTCAGACTAACTGAAATAAACCTGGCTTATTTGGTAAACTTGCTTTATGAAACAGGCCCCTGGTGTTTAATACTCAAACATTTACAGGATACTCTAATGAACTTTGAAAATTTTCAATAGTCGATGCCGGATTTTGAATTAAATAAATTAAAACCCATTGTACACAGTATGAATAATTGATACTAGTGTGTCACTTGTTGCATTTGAATTGATAGTGACTTTGTTGGTATATTTACCTCAAAGATGTACACGGTCAGTCCCCTGCGCACCTTCGTCCACATGACCGCGCACATGAGGAACATGAAGATCTCCGTCCAGGTTATGTATGCATGATCCAGCAAGGTTCTTCTGGACAGCTCCAGCCCACAGTCTTTACAGTCTCTAAAGGCACTGAACATGACTGAATATGCTCTAGTGATTAGCTCCATATAGCCAGGCATGATCTCCATCTCCATGCCATCGCTGGAGGAACCATCATCCATGTGATTGGGGTCCATTATATTAGAAATACTATAATAACAAGCCACTTAGGGGCTGGAAAGCAATGGAGATGCACAATGCAAAAGTGCCACCAGCTATAGCTGCTGTAAACTTTAAGCTGATTATGGTCTCTGAAGTATCCTGTCTTTTCTTGTCTTCTAAATTAAGACTTATAAACTACTAATGCTAATTAACAAATCATGCCAAACAAACAGATTCCAACATTAACCCCTAATGCCAAGAGAAAAGAGATTATTTTATATCCTATGCATATATGCCAGTGTCAGCTATTGGGGTGTTAATGGCTTTATAGTGCCACCATCATTTGCTTAAATAGGCTATAGCAAGAAACCCTCTCTGTAGCTATATAATATTCACTACAACCTTACGGTATGATTACAAAATCCATTGCACAGTATATGAATCAGCATGCCTGCATTACCTACAACAATTCCTATATTATAAATTTAAGCTGATGGCTTACAATTTAATCATTCTGAGCAACCCTGAAATGAAAGGTTCATAAAAACCATAAGTGTCTATTCGCCCCTTTATATTCCGCGCATGCGATGTGTGTCCAATGCATGTGCCAAAATAGCGCGTCCTTTTCTTTTCGTTATTCAGTATACATAACGTCTCCTCTGGGTTTCAGCTCATGTCGAGAGGTTTAAAGCAGAAATGATCCCTCGGTATGTCCATATGTGGGTCGGATATAGAACACAGGTAGAAATAAAAATCGCCAAATGAATACTTCACGCACAACGAGAAAAAAAACGCAAATATCTATGAAAATGTGTCTAAAATCTACCTAAAGCATCCCGTGAGAAGCGACAGACGCGCCACGCTGTGAAGAAGTTGAGGTTAGTGATCACACACACACACACACACACACACACAGAGACGCACACACTCTCTCTCTCACACACACACACACAAAGCAGATAATGTCCTTGTTCTCGTGTTAGCCGGTTCTTTTGAACGATTCGGAGGAGTCGATTCACAAAGCGGTTATGAATCACATCGCGATATGTGTGGGTGTATACGATATGTCAGAAACATAAAAAAAAAGAATAAATAGCAAGTATAGTAATATAATAGTTTCATTGTGCAAGGCAATTAGAAATTGCGGCATTTGGAACGAAAGCCATCAGCATTTCTGAGCAATACAGTAAGAAGCATGTTAATTCATATAAATGAATCAATTATACTATGATAAAATATTTTTATTTAACCATATATGTATATGTTTATCTAAAGAAAACGTTTAAATTGTTGTTGCAAGTTGCAACAAATCGTTCGAACAAACCGAATCGCTAAATGATTCGGACTTCCTAACTCAAGCAGCGGCCCGTTATCTTCAGATAGATTACACACACACACAGAGAGAGAGAGAGAGAGAGAGAGAGAGAGAGAGAGAGAGAGAGAGAGAGAACAGGAACTGGTTTAAAGTGACAGTAACATAATTTATTATTAAGGGGATAGGTTTTCAGATTTTGCTTTATTCAAGCACACGCATGCATAATGTTATAATGCCCTCTCTGTAATGAATATAATCACATTAGTATAGATTGTTTATACCACTGCATTATATGCCTTCTAGGTGAATCAACAATAATTATATGAAGACGTTCAGATATCGCTGGAGGCATTTATTATTATTATTATTATTATTATTATTGAATTAGGCTATTTTAGTCATTTATTATGTGATGACAAACCAAAATTATAGGCCTACAATATGACATTCAAATGAGAATTGCGTGCTATGCGTTTATGGATTATCCGACCTTTGATTGTACTTAATTGTAATTGACCCGTATTTTTTTTTTTTTTTAATGTATGTAGTTAATTCTTTAAATAAAAAAAACATTATATAATAAAGTATATTAAGAAAATAATAGCTTTAGAAAATTACTGGAATTAGCCCCAAACGCAGCAATACAAAGTTGTAACACTGGGCGGCGCCATCTGGCTGTGTAACATCCCATAATGACGCGCTGCTTTTCTTCCAAAATTCCAAATAAAAACCATATATAGTGGAAGGTCTGAATAAATTATTGATTTTAATAGTAGTAAAAGCATTATTAGAATAAGAAATTAATGTTGAGAAATTGAATGCATTCGGGTCTAAATTAAGAAATTTAGAAGTAATATCATTGCTGTGTATACTAGATTATCACCATATGTGCTCGCAGGTGTTAGGCCTGTTTGTGTTATCAGTCACTGAAGAGGATGTTATATGGTTTAAGACTTTCTAGTGTTTATTTACAGCCACCGGATGTTTCTGAATGTGTTCCATTTATGAACGGAAAAAACAGGTCAAAGACATCCGGGGAGGAATGACTGGATCTGTCTCGTACAGTGCAAAAATATGTACATAATAAAACTCTCAGGTACATTACAGTTCAAATTACAGGTATTTCGCACGGAAACAAGAAAATTGAACGTCCATAAGCTCGACAGCCATATTGTTTACAGAAAACAAATCACTATTTACGAGAGTCCCCCTTCATTGTTCAACAGAATTTCCTCTGGGAAATTTTCAGCCTTGGATTTTCACAGGATAATTACGGGAAACCATATGGAAGGCTGGACGCACGGGCCTCTCTGCCTTCTGATTGGCCCGTTGGCGTTCCAAACCCGAACGCTATTGGTCAATTAGAACGTCGCTCACCGAGCGCCTTGGACCCTCAAGTTTGAAACTTTTCGAAAAGGTGGAGTCAGGTTACAAACTCTGGTAACCAAACGCGAAAAGAGGGAGAAGAAAACGCTTGAATTATTTACACCAGCAGCGCAGACGCAACCCATACCTGTTGGACACATTTTACCGTCTTTATATGATATTTTTGAGCCTTATTCATGCGGCTGTAGGTTGTTTTTTGGCTGTCAGGGGTGTTTAGATGGAGGTTTGAAGAACGAAAGTTATTCTTTAGACGCCCAGTATCCGGTTCAAATAGGGGAGAGGTGAGTAAGTTTCTTACTGCCTTGAGTAACACATATTCTGCATGTTGTGCATTCATCAACCCGTGAAAATGTGTTTTTTTTTTTCATCTGTGTTATATGAAAATCAATAGTTCTGCATAGAACACATGCTTTTATTATTGATTTAGGTTATTTTGCATAATATTTATTCAGTGATGTCAATGCATACAGTTTTCTCTACAACGCACTTCTGTTTTGAGAATAAAACAGAACTTGTGCTTTTACTGCATGCATAGGCAGATTATAACCTTTACACTGTAAAATAACAAACCAGTATGAAAAGTATGAATATTATGTCAACACCAATTTGCCAATTTGACAGCAACTCAAATGTAGGGAAGCATACTAGTGTAATAATAAGTATTTGAGATGAAGGCCAATACAATGGAAAGTCTGTAAGAGTAACAGACCGGTAACTCATTGATAGAGACAGGGGGATATGACCTTAATTACTGGACTGCAAAGTTCACTTACATGGAGGCTTCGGTTGTAACCTAGGAAACATTAACCGTCGGCGTTCTTTCAGTTGTCTGGGATGTGTCTTCAGATTGTCTAAACCTTCATTATGTTCTGTAGTCAATAGTCAGTGCTTATTATGGGCTTTAAAGCTCATGTTATGTAGCATTAATTATATGCAAATACATTTCGAACAAACACCTGAAGCCTTTATTATCAAAGCAGAGACTTTGCTGACAGAAACTCTGGAGTCGAGAGTCAGGCCTTTGGATGTAGCGTAAAGAACACGCAGTTTTAGTTCATGGAGGCACATTGATGCCGACTAGGCATTTTCTATGTGTCTGGAGACACTGGATGCAGGAAAAACCCTCATCCATCTTAGGCAGTTTAACTTTACTAGTGCTTTGTCAAGGATAGAAGCCACTTTTGACCTCAGAGTAAAAAATATAAGAGTAATTGTGACGTAAAGTTCAAAATAATGAATGAACTCACATTATGAGATATTGCAATTACGAGAAAAACAACAACTGCAATTGTGAAAAGTTGCAATTCCAAGAAATAAAGTCACAGTTACTTTTTTTATTAAATTTAATGAAACAAAAGAAATGTACACAAAATTGCACAAGATTTGCTCAATATTTACTCAAATCACAGAAATTGCTAATGATTTAATTATTATTAAATAAATAAATGTACATATGTACAATATATTCATATGTATAATATATTATAATGATATTTTAATGAAATAATACATTTAATAATGACTAATAAATAGTGTTATTAAACTGCTAAAATATTTAATTATTTAATAAACAATTTAATGATAGCGAAAACACACATTTCCTCAATATTTACTCAAATCACAAAAATAATTATGTATAATTATTAAAATCACAATTTATGTAGTTATTTATTTTTTTAATTATTGGATTATTGGTATGCAATTCTCAATTGCAAAAATATTTGTTATAAAATAATTATTTTAATAATGATTATTAAATATTATTTAATTATTTAAATTGCATGTGTGTGTGTGTGTGTGTGTGTGTGTGTATATATATATATATATACACACACACACACCCCGACACATACACATATATATATATATATATATATATATATATATATATATATATATATATATATTAAAAGAAATAATTGTAATTATTTTTCTTATTAAAATGATAATTACTGTTATTTAATGCTCAATTGCCAAAATATTTATTTTAAAATTTGTTGTTATTAATACTTAAATTGTGGATTCATGTAGACGCTTCAGAGTTGCTTATGGAATAGATCTGGCTGCCAATTCTTCACCTTATTCAGTTTTATTTAATTAAACAAACAAACAAACAAACAACAGGTTAGTTTGCTTATCTTTTCAGCATCTTGTATCTCACGATCACTAATTCTGTCAGAGAGACGTGTTCTCGTAATGAACGTTCCGGGCTTTGATCACCTTTGCACAAAAACACATTTAGTCGATCCAAACCTTTATTCCTAAATTGGTTCATGCATTATTAAAATGCAGGACTATTTTGTGAAACCGCTGGATAATTCATGTCACCACAGGCTTCTCTAGATCTTTGTGGCCAGAAAAAAAGAGAGTGCATTTTTCATATCATTTTGACTATACCTCATGAACCCTGCACAGCAGATGATCGATAAGACCAAACACAGCACACAACAGCTAAACCACATGAAAGACATGCTGTTGTTACATGCCGTGGCCCTGTTGCCTCAGTCCATACCTGAAAACAGAGCTAGATGCTAGTTGGAGTTTGGACAGTGGCCCTTTTGTTGGCTTTTCCAGCTTCAGGAAGCTTGTTCCTCGGTTCCTCAAGGCATAATTGCTGGAGAGGGTCGTTAGATGTCAAGAAGGTCTAGTACGCTTGGAGAAAGTGATCCATTAGATGTAGTTCCAGCATCTACCAGCAGGGCGGGAGCTAACAGCCAAACCTACAGGTGAAATCACTCACTCCCTTACACACCTGAAACAATCAGTTCAAACAGACAGGCATGGCTCAGTGATCTCCAATGTTCTTCAGCATCCTCCACAATCTCTCGCTTTCCCACTCCCCAGTCATGGAGAACGCAACCTTATACCTCCAGGAAGGTGAGTGTTGGCTTCTGGTTGATGCTGAGCAACTGAAAACCCCAGTCTCTTGTTACAGCTTCTTTGTCCAGTGGTGAATCAAACACCACGAGCGTTGCTGGGATATCTGTCGTCCGAAGTTGTTTGTTTCATGCTAGTTTCTGTTGTTACATGAGCTTTTATGTCTTGTTTTGTTTCCACCCATGTAAAACTTGCCACTAATGATAATGTTGTGAAGTTGGTCACTGCCCAGTGTTGCTTGGCCAGCGTTCAGCTATTTTATGTTGCTGCAGTTGGCAGTGCAAAAATGATAGAAGAACGTAGACTTCATGTTTTCAGATTTGTATCAACTGAGAAATGTGGCTTGGAAACCCATTTCCTTCTGAGACCAGATTACCTTGGGATTTTTGAATGATTTTGGTGTCATCTGTTTTGTGGGAGTATTTCGACAGCAGTTATTATTAGTGCCCAAATGCATCTAGATTTGGTTGTAAACATGCAAATTTATTTAGCGTTTATCTGTCAGGAGTCCAGTCTCACCTTGTCCCTTTCTCAAACAACTTACCTTTGATCTCGACAGATATTAATACGAGGCTCAGCAATCAGCGTGTAATCCTCTGAAAACAATCGGCGTTAGAAGTCCCGCTAACCAGGGATATAGTCTCGCAAAGATTTTCCCAGGGAATTGAGTCACATCAAACGTGCCTTTTCAAAGAAATGCAAATGGTGTGTGTGCAAAAAGACAATGTGCTGGAGAATCCTCTGGTCTCAGACCATGCACGGTATCACTTCTGCGGTTTAATTAGCAACAATTCATCGCAGTGACTCAGACTTGAAGGGATTCTGTTGTTAGCAACGCTTCCCCAGGGAGCGGTCATTTTAAGAAGGGGAAATTGTCCTGTCAGGCCTCTGCGAGACTTAGGAAGTCCATTGTTTTGTTAAAGACTCTAAAGTGTAGCATTCGCCGTGTGAGAACGGAAATGCATGGATGTTGTGTTTGGATTGTTTAGTCGGATACAAAATCTGTGATTTGACCATTTATGTTTGTATGTGCTGGAAGGAAACATGCACAGGAAGTAGTTTCAGAAACCTTTTTATGTCTTGCCTCTTTGATGAGAAAATGAGTCAGTAAGATTGGTTTCCTCAGTGTCCTGAAGTGAAACCTTTTGAAGTCTGCATGTAGCATGAATGCCTAGCATGTTTCATGTGCTCTTAAAAATTAAAGGTTCCAAATGTTTTTTGCAGAGATACCATACAATGTCCATTTTAGGTTCTCCAAAGAACCTTTTTAATAATCTGAAGAACCTTTTCTCCAATGGAAACATTCCATGGATGTTGAAGGTTCTTCACTGAACTATAGATGCCAATAAAGAACCGTTATTTGTATGAGTGTATAAGCCTGGTTTGTGTTCCTCTCATTAGATTGTTTGATTTTCAAGAGTCAATATTTAGCATGTTTTGACTTCAACGTGGGAGTCACCTACGCTTTCCATATACACTTCCAGGCGAGACACTCAAGATAAACATCTGTTCTCCCAATTTGGATGCGTGACTGTTGTTTGAAAGAATGTTGAACCGCAGCTATGTTTTAAGTTTTTCATGTTTATAAAACTCATTTTGAATGGCTGCCTTTGTTTGTGTCTCATCCGTAGACATCATGGACTCGTTCAGCACAAAGAACCTGGCCCTGCAGGCCCAGAAGAAGCTCATGAGCAAGATGGCGACCAAGACTGTGGCCAACCTCTTCATAGACGACACCAGCAGCGAGGTACTGGATGAGCTGTACCGGGTGACCAAAGAGTACACACGCAACCGCAAGGAGGCCCAGAAGATCATCAAGAACCTCATTAAGATGGTGGTCAAGTTGGGCGTCCTCTACCGCAACGGCCAGTTCAACAACGAGGAGCTCGCGCTCGTCGAGCGATTCCGGAAAAAGGTGCACACACTTGCAATGACAGCTGCCAGCTTCTACCAGATCGACTTCACCTTCGACCGCCGTGTCATGAGCAACCTGCTCAACGATTGCCGCGAACTGCTGCACCAGGCCATCAACCGGCACCTGACGGCGAAATCTCACGCCCGTATCAACCACGTCTTCAATCATTTCTCCGATTGCGAGTTCCTCGCAACGCTGTACGGACCTTCGGAAGTGTACCGCGGCCACTTGCAGAAGATCTGTGAAGGAGTCAACAAGATGCTGGATGACGGCAATCTTTGACCACTACCTGTTGTCTTTTTTTTTTTTGGAAATGCTAAATTTATTTGAACACTTTCTTTGTGTGTTTTAAATGGAGCTTAAGCTCGGAAGATCTCGTGCCTTATTTGTGCATTGGACACTAAATCATCTATCTTGAATGTACGTTTGTCCTTCCAGTGGAACGTCTTTCTTCTTGACTCCTGTATTTTTAGAAACAGGGGTTAGAGGTGGTTTACAACGCAAACCTAACGTGACCCAATGCAAATCTTGCTCCCGTTCGTCCAAAGGTAATTTGAGAGCACAATTTGTTTAAGATCCACCATCGGAGGAAATGAAGGACCATTTGCAAACCTTTTTGATGCTGAGAGGATATTTCAAGCACTGCAAATACGAAATGCACTGGGGGATATGTATGAAACTTTTCATCTCTAATTTTAGGAAATGAGCCTGCAGCATCACCCTCTCGCTTCCCGAAAATAGACACGTTAAATCCGCAACCCAAAAGGACTGTTTTTGGACATGTCTCTTATGATTCATCTTCAGGTTGATGCTAAACTATTTGTAAATGATCACCCCTGTGATTTCTAAACTTGGTCAGAGAGCGGTTTACGTTCATCTTATGTTTGTTTTTCCACTCCATATCGCCCCCCCTGCTGATGGGAGGTCTTTACCTTGATGCAGTTCCTTTTCGAGGAATGAAGAATGTGCTAGAATGTCACTGTACTACCTTTCGGTGTGTTTATTTACTGTTTTAATGAAGGTTTTATGTGTAAATACACGACTGAGCCGTTATTTCCCTGATACGTCACTTCTTATTGTTTTTAACTTATGTGAACAAAGAATTCAACAACTTAAAGTCTCATTGTCCCATTTCTGCCATCGGTTTGTTTTAGCTCCAGTGGTTTTGACAGATTATTTTGTGTATTTTACTGGGTGTATACAAGTTCAGATCTTTCGACATCACATCTAGAATGTCGGTTACCACAAAACATTGTACAAGCTACCAAAAAAAGTGCATACAGAAATACTTTTACTAGAAGTCTATGAGGCAACTGTGTACGTGTCCCATAGACTTACATTGTAAGTACAAATCTGCCCACATGTTTTATGTTTGTACGTGTACTTGATTTTAACCTAGAATATTCCAAACTTGTGTATTTTTACAAAATGACTTCCTGAAAGAATCACAAAGTTTGAGTTATCTGGATCTTTCTGGTATACCTAAAGGCCTGTATAAGGCTCAACAATTATTGAATAGTTTGTTTTTTTCTGTATCTATGCACTTATTTTTTATTTTCTTTAATTCAGTAGCAAAGGGTTATTTGAATTTGTCTTCTTGTCACTATATTTTTAAGTAAAGCTCCATCTTACAAATAAAGTATCTATAATTTCAAGGGAAAAAAGTGAAACTTTTGACTAACTTGGACAGCGGTGAAAGCCATACCTCCTGATTATCCTAAAACCTCTCAGGGTTCAGTCTCGAATGCCTCTTACATGTGGTGTTTTGGGCCAATTTAAACCAATAAAAGACCAGATACCTTGTTTTGCTTTGTGCAGATATCATTTGAGCATTAAGACTTTCACATTACAACATGTTTTTAAACTAGAATGTTAAAGGCTATTTTTGTTAATCACAAACAAGTCCTGTTAATGTACGTTGTTTTCTTAAAATGATGTATACAAATACAGTATTTGTGTGTGTGTGTGTCTATATATAAATGTCATTCTTAAGAGGTAAGTGTTCTGTTTTTATTTAATGAGAAATGCAGAATAATCTATTGAAAGAATCCAAGCAGTATTAGCATGTTTGCCCTGGATTACAATATGCTAATCTCTCTAGGCATGCTAGATTGTTTTTTCCAGAAAAAACAAATCTGAACTTTTTTTGTTTCCTTTACATGAATCGCGAGATTGCAGGATGCATTTTTAGCATTAACATAATACCGCATCTCCAACCCAATTGTTCTATAATATGACACATTTTGGGGTGAGATTCTATGAGGGGGAAAAGTTTTATTGATTGGATTGTGAAAAGTGGGTGTTACCAGAAGGGACTTGATCTGTATGACAGGTGGTTGGATGAATATTTTAGTGGTGTAAGCCAAAAAAGACAATCATTTCAGAGTTATTACATTTTGATTAAAGATTACAAAGGCTAGTTTGTTTTTTTCTTTTGGAATAGCATATACAGAGGAATCTTTCACAATAAGACCAGGGACATGTATTAAGAATGTTTTAGTTGATTTAATTTTCACTAAAACAAATTCTGAATAGATTGATAGTTTTATGCTAAGAAATATGTACCTGTTTTTATATTCTGGTGGAGACTTAAACCTGAATACACACCAGTTCATGGGGACTCGAGTTTAGAAATTGAAATAAATTGAGATCCCCATGAGGAAACAAGCTTATAAATCATACAGATTTTTATTTATTTTTTGAGAATGCAAAAATGCACAAAGTTTTCTGTAAGGGGTAGGCCTAGGTTTAGGTGTAGGGTGATAGAAAATATGGTTATTACAGTAGAAAAAACATTATGCCTATGGAGAGTCCCCACAAGGATAACAAACCAGACATGTGTGTATGGCATCAATGTTTACAGTGTGGTATCAGTATAAAAATATAATCCTAATTCTCCCTGGGGTAGTCCTGAGTTTGAAACCAATCGCAGGGATGTTCACGGGTCTGACGAGAGCGAGACAATATAAAAATGTTAAAAAACGTGTGAAAATGACATGCTGGTTTCATTTGCTATTCTTCTCACGGCTGTTTCGGTGTGTCGTTCTGACACAGCTTCTGTTCTCTATGCTGATGCTCAATCCCCCTCCGGCTGATACCTGAAACGTGACAGTTACCAGGGACTTAAGTTCTTAAACCTGGCAAGTTCTTTTGTTTTTTTCCTCCTTTGTCACTTTTCTCTCCTCTAGAGTGTCCTCTGGGGATCTAAAACCTGCTGTGTTTGTTTTCAGTTAAAAGCAAACGTGAATGTAAAGCAATTATTTATATAATAACAAATACATAGCCTATATAAAGAATTCATTGATATTCTGTACGGCTCTCAAGGTTATACTATCAGCGACATTACATTACGGACCCCGCCGGGGGGGTTATATCACCTTGTTTGTCCTGATTTTTATTCATTAGAAGTGGAATTTCTGAATTATTAATAGCTGGCGACAACGTCATACATCGACCTAATCACCGCAATGTCCCTTCACACCTAACCTGCAAAAACGCATGGCTGCCTGTCAGTTGTCTTGGTAACCGCCACCAGAGGTGTAGAAATGACCATCTGACCACAAGACAAAGACGAGAATCACATTAATAACACGTATTACAATCAGCTAGCAGAGGCTTGTAAAATCTGATGCTTTGTATTATCAAAATTCAGTACAGAGAAAAGAAAACGAGCATAGCGTTGGTGCTGTGTAGTGTAAGTGTCTGAGTTTAAACACACCACAGCTGTTGAACAGCATCTGCAGGCCATTAGTGTTATATAGTGTCGTCAGTCTTGACAGGTAACAGCACTTGTGCATCCAAACTGAATCTGAAATGAACAGCCGCGTTCAAGCATTTTGCGCTATTTATGGCTCGCACTCAGCGTGAGAGTGACGTCTCAAAGCACTGCGTTTGCTGCTGCAGTGATGTGTCTGGTGTCAAACAGAAGGCCCTCTGACCAGCGCTCTGGGAGCGTTAGCCCACAGAAGCTACGTCTACGATAACATCTTTGTGGCTGCTTTCAAGTTGTTTATCAGTAAGACTGAACAGTGACTTTTTAGTCATGTTGCTGATGGCTGCAAGACCTAGTGCTATATTCAAGATTTTTATTGCTTTTATTTTATTTTATTTTTTCTTTAAGTGATATTTCTGCACCATTAACTGCTGTTTTCAAATCAGCTTACTGTTCATTATAGCATGCTAACATGCTATTATCACGATCCTTGGAGTATATAGTATGTACACGATATACAAAATTTTCTGTTTGCAATATTAAGTTTGCTGTGGCATCCAGCATACAACAAAATGCATTGTGTGCAATGCTGTATCCCACAATGCAATGTCCTCAACTTGACCTTACCATTTCCAATGTGATGAATGAACTGAAAACGATTAGATCCATATTTTTTAACATTATTATTTGATCAGACTGCCAAAAAAACAAAGTGTTCTTAAAAGCACAAAATAACAATATTTTATTCCAAGATGATAATTGCACACATTATATAAGATGTAATGAGGTCATGAGACAAAAATAAAACATACAATTGTTGCAGTTGTTTATTGTTGTTTATTGTATGTTATATATAATTGGTATCTAACAACATCAAAATCATGAGTAGTACTTTATAGCAAAATATAGATGGGAGAAATGAGTAAATAAATGGAGCCTGAATGTAAGATCTTTTTGCTGGATGTACCTTAGTTTGGGTTGATATGAATCAGACACTGTGTCAGGGGTAAAATTCCTGACCTTTCTCAGAGTGATCGTTCAGTTTATGCGGAAATGAGAAAAGAACTGAAACCTAAAGCAGCTGGGAATAACAATGGTAAACATTTGCATTTGTGACCTTTCAATCTTGGATATGGAGAATAGAAATGTTACCACTTCAATCTTAAAAATGTGTGAAATTTATAGGTAGACTTTCCAAATAATTGCACTTTAATTTAATTGCAATTTTTCTATAGGTCATTATATTGCTAAACTGTTGTGATTACTAAAACACTTATAAAGTACAACTGAAATGAAAACATGCAACTAATGTAGAACTGAAAATTCAGTATATGCACTTTCTGAGAACCCCTCCATACCAGATAAACCAGAAATAAACCAAAGACATGAAGAAGTATTTTCATGCTGCAGCATGCCAGGTTATTAATTTTAAAAGTCACATCCTCATGCGTTTTTTTTTAGGGACTAGCCCTGCCTGTGCTGCCCCATAAAGCACTAGAGGGGGAGTGTGCCTCCCCTGGCATCCTGCTATAAAATCCTGGGTGTAATTGTAGCATACTAAGGCAGAACAGGAGTAATCAGATCAGTCCTGAGGCAGGGAACATACATGGACACACAGCATCAGCACTGGATTAAACCCCACCACGACCCCCCTCACTGATTGAGGTACGACGAGTTTCTGCAAGTAGGTAAACGAGAGCGAGGGAGAGAGGAAAAGCCGTGAGAGGGAGTGGGAGGAAGAATGAACCAGAAAGGGAGGCAGTGCAGTGCGAGTGAGCGAGAGAGAGGGGATGGGGAGGGAGTCAAAGGCAGGAAGCAAGCAACAGCCAGTGGAACAGAAATGCAGGGAGTTTGAGGGAGAGGGTGGAAAACGGAGGCCCGCCGCCAACGAGAGGACGACGGGAGCGAAGTGAGGTAAGAGAGAAAGAAGGGCAAGGGTCCAGAGGAAGAAAACACCCCGGGATAACATCTGTGAGAGGAAACAACACACCAGAAGGTGGGGGTCAGGGTGAAGAAACATGCAAAAGAAAGTTTAAAGACAGGACAGATGAGAAAAACATCTCCTGGTAATGACAAGGCCAGGACACTTAAAGAAGGGACACGTCCTCTCAAGAGTCCCCTTCTTGGGCCGCAGAATGTTCTCCGAGACAAAAGGGGTCGGAGAGCCACGCAGCCAACCCACCACTTCAAGCCAACTACAAAATGGAATACAAAGACCTCAAGCGGACATCCTTGCCTATTTTGGCACTGGGGACCACGGAACGAACACCTGTGGACCAAAGCAGCAGAATTCCCCCCTCAATGGATACACTGCCAAGAAACATTTAGCTGTTCAGGGGGGTCATGCACAGCTAGATGTGACTGGCCAGATTTGTCAGACCAGCGTGCAGTGGAACCGGCCTCCAGGGAAGGGGCTGCAACATAACAGCGTCTCTGTGAACTACAGCTTGAGAGAATGCAGCTTTGTGGTCCACCGGCACCAGACCGAGCCACACCCCTTCTTGAGGAAGTGTGCTCTGGACGTGCCAATACAGTTCAGAGGTCATGGAAACTGTGGAGTGCCTGTTTGTGCAGCGGAGCAACAATCAGGCTCTGTGCGAGGGGCCCTGCTTACGGAACAACATGCATCGGACTGGATGGACACGAGTGGTGCTCACAATTCAACCTTTAATAAGGATGCAGAACTTTACTCTTCTAACGGACAGGGAACTTTGAGTAGATGCCTGGGACCTGTAATGCAAGATTTAAACGGACCTAGTCTGGCGCATGAAGTTATGCTGTCTACCAAAGATGTCAACAACACCAATTCTAACCACCTTAAGTGTCGAGCAAAGGTCGCCCAAGGGGATCTCAGTGGACCTGGAAGAGGGTCTTACGCTTTCAGCTCTAAGCAGTCGGAGAGAGCTATTCGGGACCAGATCCAAAGAGTTGTTGTGAATCTCGAGGAGGTTCTACATGGCCTGAAAGAGATACATCTGGAAATGAAGGAGGTAAAGATTTATTTATCACTTGGGGATGTCAGCAGATGTTCCTCATAATGAGTTCAACAAAGGGCGGTGTTTAAATGTTCTGTTTAGTTAAATCCCAAACATCCATCAGCTGCCGGATACTCTAAATGGCCGTACTTTAGATAACACACGGACCATGAATTTTGAGTTTTAATATTAATCTTCATATCAATAATGAATACTGTTTATAGAGACTCCTGAATTTATTGCGGACTGGGCAATTTCACTTCTATGAGGGGATAGTGAAACTTTAATGCAGAGAGGATTGGTCTGATCTGCTCCATTTAGCAAATGTATTCAACGTTGGAGAGGAACGTTGGCCGGTGGTTTATAGTCCCCTCAGACAGGCAAGAAGAAAGGGCCGCTGTCCGCTCTCAGCTTTCTGCTGCAGTTTCATAATCTTGTAAACTAGCCTGTCGGCACTCTTGCGTGAAATGTGCCCCAATAGAAACTCAGGAGTTGTGTAGTACTCGACATTTCCAGGAACTTTTTCCATTAAATGCTAAATAAACTATGCTTTGTCTTCCCCTGGAACGCAGGTGGTCCAGAAGATAGACCTTCTGACTGCTGACATTGATATGGGCAATGAGGATCCAGGGGACACTTTCAAAGGATCCCACTCAGGAAGGATAGACACGGAAGTGGCATCATCTCAAGGAGTCTGCGCTGACAAGACATCCCTCAAAGCACCAACTCCACCTGTGGCACCACCAGCATATCCCATAAAAGATCAAGGGCTGCATGATGCAGGTCAACAATGGGAATCAACTCAGGAGTTGGTCATTTATCAAAGAGATACATCAGGGACCGCTTCGAGGCGCAGGAACCAGAAGCCTCCACCTTACCCCTATGCCAGCACAATGGGAAGAGTGAATCCTAAAGCAAAAGACAAAGGTCAGAAGGCACCACCCTACCCATTTAGACGGAGACTGCTCTCGACCATTGTTTGAGCAGACCGTGGCTTCAGGGTACAACGTGGAGCATTACACACTCTACACGGAATTCCGTGTTACAGGCACCTTTGCGGTAAGTTTGGGCTTTATTGGACCCGATAACTCAGAGTGCAGCAGCAATTTATTGTAAAGAAAGTCTCTTAGATCGCAGGTGAACCGTGTAATACCTTTTCTCTTTAGGTCTATAAAGAGGACACGACAGAAACATCATGTACTAATAAATCTAGAGAGTGACATAGGTGACTGGGGACCACTTCTTAGAAATACTGTACGTCAGAGGCAAGCCAAAGGTAGCGGGAGATTATTTCTAGCCTTAGATGACATCTGGAGTAGGACGCAATCACAATTCCAATCTCCCAGCAACCCCCATCTGTTAAAGGATTATTTTTTATTGCTTTCCCAACTCTAGTCTAGTGTTTGAAGTCTTGCTTAGCAATATGATGTTCTCAGATAAACGTCCTGAGGATATTTTAACAAAAAGACAATGCAACAGTACTTAGTATTATGCAGGCATTTTTCAACAGGTACTGAAGAGAAAATGGGCAAAAGATTCCTTTACAGCATTTTGTCTCCCTCATGTGTACTGCAATGTTCATTTCAAGCTTTTTAAAGATGTAGGACGGCATATAGCATTTTCTGGCTTTAATGTATTTTTGAAAGTCTAAATGCCACAGAATCTAATGTAGGAAAAAAGTCACGCTTTCGGTTCAAGACATTAATTTCCTGAACTGCTGACAATGATAATTATGACACGGTGCAGATGCTCAAATGTACATGTACAAATGTACCGACAGTCCTTCTACAGAGCTGAGTGGACAAATCTCACAATATGACCAGAATCTGCACATAGAAGGATTCTGTAGATTTTTTTCAAACACATTTTAGTGTAACTGAAGTTCATGCAGCAGAATCCTACAGATTTTGCCCCATTAAAAGTGCAAAAAAATGCAAAATGTCTGCAGATTTTGAGATTACAGTACTTAAAAACAGATAATGCACATTCACTTTATGAAAAATATTAATACAAGAAGTCATTCCAATTGGCAAAATGAGAAACCAAAAAGGTTCTAATAACAGATTTATTAAAAATTCCAGTACATCAGCTATCAGAATAAAGCATGATTTTCTGTCTTTTCCTCCACCACAGAAATAAACAAAGGATTCTGACGTACCCCAAAGATTTAGCGGAAATTCTCTACGAGTGTGCCATTACACCAGCTTAAGAAAGTAAGTATGAGCATGAATGCGCTCGTGATAATCAGATTTGCAGGTATGAAGTCAAAGTCAGGCTGAAACCCTAAACCGATAAATGCTGCCAGGAATAGAAATCAATCTACTGCTCTGAACTTAATCTGAAGAAGCCTTCATATCACCTCACAAATATGAATAAATGTGCATGTACATTTTTTTTTTATTTTCTGGTATAAAAAAGGTCTGGTAGTAGACTTTTCATCTACCAATCAGTCCAGTTCTTGGCCACTGGCATAATGCTGCCTCTAGAGGAAATCTCTGTAGTATTTTCTATCACGGAAAGTTTTTTATTTCATAACTTCCCATGGTTTGATTTCCTTTGCTTGACTTATGACAGTGAGCAGTTAAGTGGCAGAGTGTCCATAGCTGTCAAATAAAGGTCCTCGAGTGATGGGACAATCCTCTTTCGGATCGGCCAATCAGAGTTCATCGTGGTGTGTCCGACCAATGACAGTGAGCTTGGAAAGCTCGGAATGGAATTTCCCTTCTCTGTGGGTCACTGAATGACAGAATAAAGATGTGCTTGATTAGAAACATTTATATACAGTATTGGCAGTATTTGCCAAAATTGACTTTTCCAAACCTGGAAAACACCATTTTAAATTTCTCTGTTATTTCCAGGTTTCCCATAGCTGCGTCAGCCTTGTTGGAAGTAGGAATATGCAGACTCACCTGAAGACTCTGACACAATGTACTCTTCTTCCTTCAAAGCGACATCCCTCTGTCCACCCACGGCCATCTGGGACTGAGAAGAAGAGAAAGAGAGAGAATGAGTGACAAGACATTAACAGAGAAGCCTAGTGGAGTGGGCTGAATAACAAAGAGATCCTCACTAAGAAAACAAAAAGAGACATGGAGTCTATGGAGCGCTTGTTTCAAGCACGCTTTTGAACTTTTCTTATTTACACAGGGGACAAGGCCACCAGGACGTCACTGTCATCCTTCTGCTGAGAATTTCAATTTAGTCTGAAGATAAAGATGTTTTCACAAAGTCTTGATATGCAACACCTGTACAAAAAGGGCTGACTGCTTTTGATCTGAGAGCGACGAACGTTAGGAATCTGAATTAAGGTTTGATCTGCCGCAAATGTCGATGTCACGACTAAGGATAAATTTTAAAAAAGATCTTCAAAAACCTGTGCCAATTCTTTGTATGTGCAAAGCACACAAATAAAAAGTTGTCATCTGAATTTTCTTGGTCGATGAAATATGTCAACGCATTAAAAGCTCATTTCTTCATATTGAATCATATATACTACGGATTGCTGAATGTTTCACTCAGTTGATGTGGTGTCAGGTCATGAAGAACAGCTGAAGTTAATGTGATACTTACATATGCGGTGGCGTATTCAATCTTGGCTCCTTTTATCTCGGCTTTGAACTGGGTAAAAAACAAGTAGGACTTCCCTTGGGGCCTATCGTGAATAAATGACAAAGAAAAAACAATATCATCCCCTCTTTCATCTTAAATTACATGACAATGTTTGAAAACACAGAAAACCAAGATTAGACTTGCTTGTACTTCTGAGTAAACCTCATTTTTGGTATTGCATATTGAGTACAGCCACCAAAAACCAATGCAACAGTGTTTTGAAAGTTACCTCCATACTGAACAGGAAAACATCTGGTCATCGTCACTTAGTCCAACGCTCATTTGCCATTGCTAGAGGAAATTAAAGCACAAAGGTTTCACATTTTAGTCTGAAACTGCGCAATTCTGTGAAATCGGGACGTTTTACAACAGCGCATAATTGCTACAATTTCTGGGTCGTTAGTGCCAGAGTGACAAATGTCTTGATGTCATAACAATAGTTGGCATTGTCTTAAAATGCTTACAGACACAAAGCTACGAATTTTTGGAGGGTCGAACAGCAATGTTTTAATTTCCTCATATTTTCTTTGAAAATATAATAAACTTCTCAGCACATGGGGTGGAAAGTAATGATAAACAAAATAATCTAATAATGAAGCAATAATATAAAGTGCTACAAAATAAAATCAAAGTTTTGTTAATGCACTGACTTTATATTTTGTGAACTGTATATTACTTTCATTTATCTCCAACATGCTTATATAACCAACAGTGTTTATAAATAACAGACAATATGTCTTACCTCATTGGTTCCTCCTTGACACGCATATGTGAAGGTGCATTTATACTTTTTCTAAAACGAAACCAAGAAACAGATCACTGTAAACAGACAAACAGATCGACAATGCCAAGCTTCCACCTACGTAATATGCAAATTTCCCAGACTAAAGTGAACTTTTGAAGATGGCTCTGCATTGAAAGGATGTTGACCCTTACAAAAATAACCATGGTAACGATAGTTCCTGTCAAAAGACCTACAGTTATTAATACTACAATAAAAATAAAAAGTTTCTGAAATATTTTGACGTGGTACGCATGAAAACTGCATCACACCTGACACTACTTATGTCTGAATATGAGGTCTGATTTGAGAGCTAAGACAGAGAGCAATATTTTGGTCTGTTTATCACATAAAGAAATTGAATGGCTTCATAAGGCTTAGTGTATAGATAGCACACGTATATCTGCAAGATGTCTGTTAAAGACTGCTTGATTTGTGGCCTGTAGCACAAAGCCGGTTTCAGTTTTTACCCAGGTAAGTTTGAGTTCAGTTTGAGCAAACTCTGAGTTTTCGGGCTCAAGAAGATGGGTTGGTTTTGAGCGGGTTTTGTCACCATGGTAACTTGCGCTACAAGGCTACCCTGCTCCGGAGCAGGTTTTATTCTGGGTTAGAGATCGCACACCCAAACTGGACCAATCAGCTGTGAGCAAAGTGATGAAGCCACTCCCCCATATCTCTTGCTCCAAATTAAAGCAGTTTACACTCAAAGAACTTTAGAGATAAAATGGCCTTTTGCTTCTAATTATTTATTATATTCATATCATATGAATTATAATTATTCATAATTATATAATATATGTAAAAATTATAATGTGAACTGGCAATTAATATAAAATTTGCATTTGAATTAATTTAAAGGAACACTCCACTTTTTTTGAAAAACTGTTAGACCATTAGCATCTCGCTCAAAAATATACGCAGCGCTTGAAAATAGTCCCCAGCTAGGTAACTAGTTATGATATAGCTGGGGACTACTTTCAGGCGCTGCGTAATATCACTGTGCCTGCTGCACTCATGGTACGGCAGTAAAGTTCCTTGATTATTACACCGGAAAGAGAGTATAGTTCCTAGCCATATCGGCCTAGAAAATCACAACTTTTCATTTTCCGTCAGTCTTAGTACACGATGTAACTACAGAAGAGTCAAGTTTTAAATAGGAAAAAAATTGAAACTCTTTGGTCATTTTTGAGCGAGATGCTAATGGTCTAATCAGATTCAATGATCTATGCTAAGCTACGCTAAAAGTGCTACCGCCAGACCGGGAGATCGGCTGAATGGATTCGAAAACAGTAAAACTCAACTGTTTAACTCTTGGGGAGTTGGAAAATGAGCCTATTTTCAAAAAAAGTGGAGTGTTCCTTTAAATATGTACATTGCCTATAAATAGGTTTCAATACATAAAGCTTTTAAAATTACTAAACGTTATGAATTTTCTTTTGAGCTCTTTGTTAAACTATATAAACTATTAAATTCAGCTGATTCTTTTGCACAGTCAGATATTTTCTTTCTGCTGCAGCATCTGTGTTTATTCCTGCCTTGTAAATGCATTTAAATTAATTATATTTTTAATAACACAATCTCTTTTTTTAACAGAGAAGTGAATTACGCTGACTCTTGCGAGAAGTGAATCAAACTGTGAATCTCCATGTTTCGTGTGATTGGCTGTTTGCTGCACGTGTCACACTTTCAGGCGCACACGCTCCAGAGTTAAAACTCTGGTTCAAACTCTGAGTTGACAGAGAACATTTATAATCGAGGTTTGTGAGCCCGCTGATCCTGATCTTAACTAGGTTGGATTTGTCTGGTTTTGTCAACTCTAAACCTACTCTGAAACTTAGAGTTACCTGATAGCACACATACATCTCGGAGACGTCTATTTGACGTCTGCATTTACATTTTTTGCAAGACGTATTTTTTGCTCATCTGCAATACATCTATAGGACATTTCCGTTTAGATGTCAAATAGACATCTACTGGATGTCTTTAAGATGTTTATAATTTAGAATGTATGTAAAACTGACATCTGAAAGATGTCTGTTAGACGTTTGTAGACATCAGATGCTTTCCATATCAAGAGATCTTTAACAGACATCTTGCAGACGTACTTCTGCTATCTGGGTTTGTTCATCTCCCTTCAGCCACTGGAAAGCATCTGCTGTGTACAAACCTCTGTAAGATGTCAGTTCTACATACATTCTATATCATAAACATCTTAAAGACGTCTAATAAACGTCTATTCGACATCTGAAAAATGTCCTATATTTGTATTACATATAAGCAACCACTCTAAAAATACATCTTGCAGATGTAAATGAAAATGTCAAATAGAGACAGAAGAAATCAAGTCATACGGTGTCAGAATAACATGCAGGTGAATAAATCATATTTTGTAATGCGCCCCTAGCGACACGAGTTTATGTTTTAAAGGAATAGTCGTCGATCCCCAACAGTCCAATGAGAAGCTGACGGGTGGATTTCCTTTCAACGCGTCGCGGTTTTTCAAACACAGCATCCATTCATTACTATACGAGTTTAATATAATGCATTTTAACAGATACAAGGTACAGTAGTGCATTAATATACTTTAAAATGACTGAAAACGAGAGCTGAAATCGACTGTGTAAACACGAAATCGAGTCTATGCAAATCATTCAGTGGAAAATACACGATGTTACTCGTTTCGAGTTACAAAAACAGGGTTTAAAATGTTATATAAAGGTGTTATCAAATATTGCGTTGTTAATATATCAAAGGGGTTTACTCACAAGTTTAGCAGAGAAAGTCTGCACAACTCCTCCAGGTTTGACATCGAAGTCGAGTGTTTTAGTCCTGTCGGCAAAAGCGCGGGTCGCGCACAACACGACCAGTAGCAGCAGAAGCTTAACGCATGAGTTTATGTGACCATTACATGCCATGATGCTTTATGGATTAGAGAGCTATGTTGATGTTGTGAATGAAAATATGCCAGCACTGTTCCTGTATGTTCTTCATAGGATGGGAAAGTTCTGTGGCTCAAGGTGCTGAGCATCTAGTGGACTGGAGTAGAATAACAACTCCTTTCTACACTTTACAGTGGCCCAAAAATTATTTGGACATTAAGGTCATGCACATTCAAATTTATGAAAATTTGTGAATATTGTTTTAATGACGTGACTTTTTGAATATACAAAAATAGCATTATTACTGTACATTCAAATAGAATTTTAAATATAGGCTAATATTTGAATGTGCATGAACGTAAGCATTGCCCTTACATAAATTAACCATGGTTTTATTATAGTAAAAGTGTAGTAACATGTTTTTTTTTTTAGTGTATTGATTACCCTTTGTGTAACCACAGTTTTGCAATACCATGGGTAAACTATGGTTAGTGTAGCAAAACCATGGTTAATCTGTGGATATACTGGTTTATATATTTTTTGGTTTTATTTGTAATAAAACCATGGTTATTTTTCAAAAGAGTAATGTTATTTTACATAAGGATCCCACTATTTATCAGAGATGTTTTTCACTTCTCCAAACATCATTCACCATCAGCATGTCAGTTTTTCCTGAGACTACCTCTTCAATGAGCTCCTTGTTTATGATTTACAGTAGCCCCCTTGTGGATTTTTTTTTTGACACATATTAATCAAATTTCTCAGCTGCTCAGGTTGTGGCTCATTTCAAAAAAAGTTTCCCTGCTCATGACAGCCCTGGAATTTCTCTTTCTCATGTTATTTTAAATGTTCAAGCAGAAAGGAACGTTTCCGGAGACTTTGTTGCATTCTCAGCATGTTTGGAGATCATGAGCAAACTGAACTTTCATGACTCTGATGTCTGGCTGTGTTGATTTTACACCATAGACCCATTTTTAAATGAGCCTTGACCACAATTACTTCAGAAGATTATGAATGTATGATCCAGTGGTTAAAACAAGATAAACTAGTAGTAAAACACATTTATGACTAAATGAATGGACCATAAAAATCTGGGTGAGCTCTCAACTTTATTTCTACATGTTTTAATGCTGTACGCCTTTGTGAAACACTAGATATTCTGTTAATCAGTCTTTGAACAAATTATTTATAAATTATTTACTTGAGTTTTACTAAAACTTCAGCACCAAAGTTTACACCAAATTACAGCATTAAAAAATAAATAGAATAAATAGAAGATGTAATTGAATACTTTCTTAAATTACAAAAGGTGAATAAATATTCACTGTATATTGGCATTTATTAAACATTTAGCTTTACTGAATATGTCACAGTCACTTTACTAAAAGAGTGTCTGCTGAGAACATACATTAAGTAAAAATAAGTCAAGTTATAGCTAATCTATCCATAACAATGTGTTTATTTTGGATGATTTCAACTCAGCACCACTGGAGGTTTGAATGAAGTATATACTGGATCAGTATCTGTGAAATAAATAAACATCATTAAAGTGTTTGCAGTGATAAAGAAACTTCTGATTCAATGCATTCTCAAAACTCACCCTGTGATTCTGCAGTTATTTGCTTGAACGTACGACCCCATATATCTGATGTCACATCTAACAACGTTATTGGAGAAATCAGACTCTTGCACCTGGAAACCTGGGTTCACGGTTACCTGTCAATGGTTCACATAGTTTAAAAACATGTTTCTAAATTTTGGTATTGCTAAATAATGCAGTGACCAATTTATAACTCACTTTTAAAATATAATCTCCAGGAGAAACATCTGTAATATCAATCCACTGACAGTCAATGTTGGCATGGTAGGTGTCATAGCAGCCTGGGCCCAATCCCTGCTCCACAAAAAGTCCCGGCTAATAAATGGCTTAATTGTATAAAAATAAGACATTTCACACAAGTTACTTTGTTCTCTTAACCTGTGTGTGAGCTGTGCAGGCGTATCTTCTCCTCACACCTGGATCGCAGCTGGTGTCCTCCAGACAGAAACTGGCTTTGTGTCCCTCAGCCACCTTTCTGCCTGTGGAGGCATCCAGGAGGTCGTAATTGCTGAAGGCATCCATGCTGTGATAATGTCTTTAGGATAAAAAAAACAAAGTAATGCAATAAAATAACTTCGTTAATAAAGTCATAAAAGAGTGCTTTTTAACTATACTAAGTTGTTGTTAGCAATTCTGTTCTCAGCAACGCAAATATTAGATTCCTGAGGCGTATATACAAAAATGTATATTGTGAATTAATTTTAAGGTGCAAAGGATTTAAAAAATGTGCAAATACGTAAATAACATAAAACCCGTTCACACCAAGGATGACAAATATAACGATAAAATTTTAAAAAAGCGTCTTAATCATATCACTGCCCTAGTTCTAAGTTCACATCACAACTACGACACAGAGGAACGATTTTTTTCAGCTGATGAATGATTAAAATATTGACAGCCAATACACTCGACTTTAAAGAGCACGAGCATTTAAAGCAGTGTGAATGGGCCTTAATACTAAAGAATAAGACAATATCTTCACCCTTTCTTCTATCTTTCTGTAGAAACAAGATGAATGCTGATGTGTGAATGCTGTAGAACATAAATTGTCAGAAACCTACTGATGGCAGCTGTGCCATTCCCACTGATGATGTGGTTTCACAGGGAGAAAATCAGCTGTGCCTTGATTTTTGACCCTCTGAGGAAATCTGAGAAGCACTCTGTAATCAAGGTCTCTCACTCTCGAGTTGTACGCTGAACTTGAGGAAAAAGGCAAATATTCCATTTAAAATGGTTCAAAGGTTTTAATTCTTTACTGCTTTTGTTGTTTGGTTGCAAATAGTCAGTACCTGGAGAGGCAGTTCTCTTCTGCAGCACATCTTAATGTGTACATCTGAACTCTCTGGATATAAGATGCTGCTTGGATATAGTATGGATCAGGAATGAGATCAGGCAGACCTGGAAAATATTTTTTAGAACTTAATAATTTTGACCCTGGAGCACAAAACCAGTCTTAAGTCCCTGGGGTATATTTGTAGCAATAGCCAACAATACATTGAATGGGTCAAAATGATTGATTTTTCTTTTATGCCAAAAATCATTAGGATATTAAATAAAGATCATGTTCCATGAAGATATTTTGTAAATGTCCTGCTGTAAATATATCAAAACTTAATTTTTGATTAGTAATATGCATTGCTAAGAACTTCATTTGGACAACTTTAAAGGCGATTTTCTCAATATTTTGATTTTTTTGCACCCTCAGATTCCAGATTTTCAAATAGTTGTATCTCAGCCAAATATTGTCCGATCCTAACAAACCATACATCAATGGAAAGCTTATTTATTCAGCTTTCAGATGTTGTATAATTCTCAATTTTGAAAAATTGACCCTTATGACTGGTTTTGTGGTCCAGTGTCACATTAACATTTAAATTGACTGAAAATTAAGGATATTTTCCTTTATATTTTCCTTTAAGTGCTCAGAGCCGAATATAATTTTATATGTATTTAAGGTGTCTGAACAATATACAGATGTTCAAAAATTATTTAACCAGGCTCTTAAAAACGTTAAAAAAAAAAAAAAGTTCGCATGAGGTAACATAGCAACAGTACAGCAACAGCAACATCTCGATCACTTTTCGTCGGGATTTGACAGAAACCATGACGGTAATGTCATTTATCGCTTTATTATAAATCTACATCACAAATACAGTGCACAAACCGTTTATGCGTTGAAATGTAAACTGATATTTGGCCAACAGTAGGCGCCAAAATACAATGTGCGTTACGGGAGATTAATTAGTTCGTGTCGATAAAAGGTCCTATGAAACTTACTTTAACGCCCTCTAAGTCATTGTATAATTTGCACATTGCATAAAAAGGTACAAATGTTGTCTTACCGTTATGAAAATACCTTGTACCATGACCCGTTTCTCTCTGAGGAGATCTATCGCCACTTCCATACGGGAGCAGATTATAGTTAAAAGAGTTTCTGTTGTTTACTTGAGGATTAGTTGGTTCATCACCAATCATACTGTCATACTGATGTATTACTGTATTTCTGTTGTTAACAGTTACTGAAGGTGCAGCTAAATTGGTTCTTGTTAAAAGTTTTGATGTATTAGCAGTTTTACTCCCAGTCAAAGTGGAAAGTTGAGGTTGAGGAAGCAGAATCTCCTCAGAATGAATAGTGGAAGGTTTTCCAGTAGCTGCAGTGGGTGATGTTCGTTTTGGCATTGGTGTGCTGGTAACTAAATTATGGCGTCTGGATGCTCTTGAGCTCCCTGAGGCTTCCAGTGTAGTTGTGCCAGTTGGTGCTGTCCCATATTGCATGGACTGGGGCATTTCATCTGAAGAAAGTGCAGTTCTTTTTGCATGCAAAGGCAACTGGTTATTATTTCCAATGTGAGATGCATAACCAGATATCATGTAGGGTCTTGTATCCATACCAAGACTGTGCTCTGGCACAGAGTTTGAATGCACCACATGCCCAACTGTGTGTATCTTAGTATTGGCAAAACGTCCCATGAAAATCCTGCTCGAGAATGTTGGCATATGCCTCGTCAGTAAAAACCTTGCGTTCCGTTTTCCAGAAACAGGTGTGTGATACTGAGAACCGGTGCTCAGTAAACTGTAAACCTTTCCGTTGGTTTCCCACTTAACCTTGTGTCTCCAGGGTCCATGGTGCTGTGCAGTGCTCAAACAAACCAGGATGCACAGGTTTATTGAGAAGAAGAGAATAAATGAATATGTTGTCATTTTAAATGATTAATGTATTTGTAATTTTGAGCAGGATGCAAGAGAAAATGCAGCACTTTGTGCTCCCAAAAGGTTTTAAATAAGCCCAGGTACAGATGAAGGCTGTACATTGTGAGGCGTTTCTTTCTTTCTTGTTCCACTTTTTCCTCCTGGACGTTTCACATAACAGGCACACCACACATTTACAAAAATTACACGTGGTACCACCTTAATAATAAAGGCATAATTAGTTGACCAAAAAAAAAAAAAAATCCCATAGTCTATTTGTTTTCTAATCTTTCTTTATTGCAGATCATTGCGTATGATTGGTATTACCACTAGAGGGAAATAGATGTAATGTTTGATTTCTGTTTATTACAGAATATTGTTAACAATATAGTCACCTCTTTATCAATAAAACACATTACATAATATGAGCATCTCAGTCATGCCATTATCACAAGAAAATCTGACCTACGAAATGTTTAAACCATTCCAATCTCCTAATGACGACAATTGCTCCTAATAGCGATGAATGTCTTCACTTTCCCCTTCCACTTATTTCATTGCACAAATATTTGAAGTCAATGTGTAGGCATTTGTCATATGAGAAAGGGACACTATTTAAAAGCACATAGGCACATTCAACACTGAGTTTAAAACATGAGCTCAAGGTTTATTCAGGAAAATGTCTAGACAATGTTTGTTTTCATGCAGGTTGAACATCAGCCATAGGCCTTATTGCACACAGTAATAAATAGTAGAGCTGAGCTGGAACTTGTGTTGGAGTGGAACAGATGATTATTTGATCATGGAGATTACTGTATGCATTTAAAGGTTATGTTTTTTGTAAAAATAATCTATGGGTCAAATGCAAGCTAATTTGGGAGAAAAAAAACCCCCCAACATACCCAGGAATGTTATTTGTCAGATTATTTTTCATTTTAAGACTGTTAGGACAATTTTAGAAGGGGAAAACCATGAATGTTAGTTAATGGTTAGTCAATGGTCTTGTTGAAATTTAGCATGAAATTCAGCTCTTATCTTATACATATTTCTAGTATTTGATGGCTTTAACCTTAACTCTAAATTAAACTCAAGTAACAAAACATTCTCATGCTGGACATGGCAAAGTACACAAAGAACAAAGTATTATTTTAAAATCATAAGCATTTCATTTTGATAAAACAGCATTTTCAGAAGAAAAAAAAATACATTATACAGTAATGACATAACTTGGTCATTATTGGTGTGAAATGCAAAGTGTGATGCAAAGACTGACAAATGTAAAAGTCAAAAGCACAATGTTTATTGGTACACAAGTACAAACAAATTTCAGAAATTAATTTTTGTGGTAAACAGACTATTTCCAGAATGAAGAAGTCACAAAGGAGTGCTTCAAAAGAATGGCAAAAACCTTCTCCAAAAATGGTCCTCAAATGGTAATGCAAGAAAGTCCCCCCGTAATTAAGTTACATTCAAGTCAAACTATTGACAAAATTACATGTTAAAAAAGGCCACATGTAAAATTCCTATTTACAATACTGTACAGATAATTGGCGGCAACCTCCTCCTGCTGAAAGACAAAACAACCAAAACAAGTTACTTTATGGCGGCACATAAATACAGTTAATTGTTCCAACAACCATCTGGTTTGGCTTTCTTACCTATAAACGATTCAGGAGTGTGTTGTAGATGTCTTCGTGAACCTGGTTGTAGATTTCATCTTTCGTTTTCAAGCCGTCCAAGTATTCTGTTGAAGTAGACATGACACAAAATGAATATTTATCTAAAATGTGGTTTTGAATCAAAATCAAGACTCTGAAGAACGTATACCGTACCAATCAGCAAACCGCAGTTCTCCATGTCATTTCTGTGTTTCAGGTACATGGGCCACACGTGACCGTCAAAGAGCCCGGGAGGGTCGGGGACGGTGTATTGCCTTGTACTGAAATAAATAATAATGTATTTCAGCTGCTCAAAATTAGCCCAATTCATGAGTTTTTGCTTGCAGTTTTAACACACCTTCTCCTTAACTTGCACTCCTCGTATGGGATGGTTATGTAATACGATTTGTCAAAGAATTCCAGCAAAGGCCTGTTTGGAGGAAAAAAAAAAAAAAAAAAAAAAAAAAAAAGATAAAAAGGTCATAACCTTAAAAAGAACACTGTCTCGCACGTCATTTACTGATTGGGGCACTTCTACATAGCCGGCTCAGAAATCAGCACATGCAGCTCCACGTGCCCACCAATAGCTCAGCGCGTCTCCTTATCTACACTAAAGCAGAGCGTCACATGACTGGCATGTATGCCCCAATGTTCCCTTCGTACATATGCATTGAGCGCATGTTACCAAACGTTCCCAGAATCTAATCTTTGCCATTCATGCAGTTCAGACCACCGAAAGTTAAACGTCGCTCACTTGTAGTTGTAAAGCAGAAATCCTTCTACGATGAGTATGTGCACTTGGCTCTCCGGGTCGTCCATTTCCGTGGCTGGGGTCACTTGCACGCCATGAGAACGGGCGAATTTAATTGGGTTTTCAATCCAGCCCTTGACGGTGTTCACCATGGCCTCCATATCCAAAGCTGTGATCACTACAAAAGCAGAACAAAAGATTTTAGCGGAAGATTGAAATTTGAAAATGGAAGTTGAAATTTAATTTCAGCTATAGCAAAGCCACACAGAGACAATGTAAATGGGTTGGGAGGGATTGTAAAATCTTTGTTATGGGAGGGCGATGCGTAGAATGAGGAGTTATTACTCTCCTACTGTTTATAGTCTTACCATCCCACTGTTTAAAGCCATCCTCTCCGACTCCTATATGATCCGGAGGCTGAAATAACAGTGACCAGTAAAACACTGCAGCAAATGCCATCATCTACATCTGCCGTCAAGTATATTTGAGCCAGACTGCTGATCTAGAATCAGGTCTCAGCCATCATAACCTGATGAATACAACTCGACAGATGGGAGGAAACTGATCTTGGATCAGCACTTTTGCATTCTTACATTACCCTCTTATCACAGACTTGTACAAGAAGCCAAGTGAAAGTTTCATCAAATAAAATAGAGAAAAAGCAAATGTAAAGAGTCATTACTAGATCATTATCTTAGTTACTTCTTATTGAATCCATGCATGCAGTACTACAACAGGCAAGAACAAAATGCTACAATTAAAATTCATAAAAAAAATCCTAATCTATTGTTGAATTACTAATTTACACATAAGTAGGGAAAAAATTACAGCTAAAGTTTTTTTTTTTACTCTAAAGGAATTGGGTTATTTGTAAAGCCAACACCAAAATAACTAAAAATATAAAATAAAAACACTACATTTAGTTGAACTCACCTTGAAGAAGTCATCCTGGTGAACCACACAGCAGTTTGGTAAGGCTTTTATTAACCTGTTCGTCAGGGTGGTTTTACCACCATTAGTCACACTAAAAAATAAAAAAGGAAGGTTAAAGTGATAAAACAGAGTTGAAACGACTCAAAAAGCAGAACGATTAAACGTATTTTCCATGTAATCTTTTGTTTAATCGTGTATTTGAAAAGTTTATTCAAGCAAAAATGGCGGGATGGTCCTCGATCAGTTCTTCAGCTGGCTTATGATTGACAACAAACTGACCCAGGTTTACATTGTTGTTAGTATCCACGTGTTCAATACAATAACGTCCTAAATTAATAATAAAAAAACGCTTTATAATAATCTACAATAAAAAATATAACAAACACAGCTAATTTAGACGTCTTTAAAGTTTAATATCCCGTCCTTTGTATTAAAGCCATGGTGGCCAGGCACAAACACATTACAAATAACATTAAACATGGCACCTCAACAAGAAAAACGAATTTAAAAGCTGTTATTTTACTTAATACACAATAAAAACATAAGATTAATAGATGACTAGATGTATTAAGGCGCGAATGTCCGTTAAAAACATTCAATAATTCCGGCGCGCTCACAGTTTTAAATCTCCCGCTCAAACCTCAACGTGGTTTCAAAGCTCGCGATTCTTTTAAAATACTAATCCAACACGTCATAAATGAGAATAATTAGTCATGCAATAAATAATTACATGTACAATATATTATCTTCATTTAAAATAAATAAATAAATAAATAAATAAAAGCCACACGGCTCGACTGTAACTATTACAACTAGTTGTTCATAATATTACTGTAAAAAACCACTTACCCCCCAATTCCAATGATGTACTTCATTGTATCCGACCTGGTTGAGGTTTTACAATTTAGACGCCGCAAAACGCCTAAAATAAAACGTACGATTAAAAACTTCCGCTTAAAGCTAAACTTGCAGTCTTATCTCCGTGGACACTAGTGAGTTGTGGGATCACACTTGCACGTGGGCATATAACCAAAGTTACACGTCACAGAAAAGGCGTGGTTTACGTGCTAGGCAGCCAATCGCGGCTCACCCTGGGGAGAACATACTTTAACTCTGAATCAGTCTAAATTCCCACGAATTGCACGGAAGATGGTACAGATTAGTACAATTAGAACAAATAAGGAAAAAGAGACATTAAATACTGGTGTAGTGAGTTAGTTAGAGGCATTCTTTGAAACACATTAAAATTGCCATCACTAAAAGAAACAAACTAAAAGAACATTTCCTGTCATACCAGCTGACAAAGACAGAGACATTTAGACAGTTAGAGTGTTTTTATAGATATCCTGTTTTTTTATAGGCTAGATATCCTCAATAGACCCTCAAATATTTAGGTGAGGGGTCAGAATAATCCTGTGGGATACTTGCAAGGCAACACGTTCCTCAAAGTCTCATGGGGGCAAAATCACATGCATTGTGCTTTGGTACGGGTAATAGATCACAGATGTGCACTTGTACCATGTGGATATCTTGGACACTTTTATAGTTTGAAATATTTAATTCACAATGCCTTTAAAGCATGTAAGTGCCTTTCAGTGGTAATCAAAATTAAATATACATTTGAATTTTGTTGATTAGAGCTACAAAATCCAGGTGTATGTGCTTATGGTCAAAGCATAGTGAGGGTCATTCTTTATTTAGGTCAAATAGAGTGTGACTGGTCACTCCGTCATAAAGATTGCTGATATATATAGTCACACACATACAGGAATAGTCTGTCACATCATGGAAATACGAAAAAATAACTCTTTCTTGTGACTAGAGAAAGACCTCCACGCAACTCTTTCTTGAACTCTGGTGGTTGATTTGTTTGATAGAGGTAAAACCCCACCTTTTTTGAATTTAAGAAAGTTAAATTTAGTCTGTGTTTACTCTGTTTTTTTGTACAAGTCCGATATAAAGTCCCGATCTGGGTAGATTACTCACAAAATGTAGTTTGTTACTTATTCCAAATTTCATTACATTACACATTTTAGGTAATATAATAAGACTACTTTTTGATTACTTTTAGATAACTTTTGATTAACTGATTTATTACATTTACATATCTTGTACCATAACAACATGAAACATTACGTCAAGGTTCATGAAGGAACTGCAGGGGATTAATGAGTTTAATGAAAAGCTAATAATCATAAAAAATAACAACAATCTAAATCTAAACAATCTAACAAAATCATGTAATCAATAAAAAAGTAAATGTAGTCTATTACAAGTATTTTATAATATAATGTAATTACAAGTAGTTAATTTCTGGAATCTGATTACATAATACAGATTACACGTAATCAGTTACTGGATATAAAGATCAAGAAAAGACGAAACCAAATCAAAATTGTAGTCATACATATAGCAGAATGTTTAATTTTGAACCATTTTCATTGCAAACATAAGGCAACATAAAACTACAGCTAATGTTTTCAGAGATGACTGGCACTTATCGTTTACAAAAGCTGGTCATTAAACAAGATGGAAGGGGTTAACACATTCAAAAACATCCAAGAAAGGATTCCAGGCAAACATAATCAGCGAAATGGAAGAAAGTTACATTCGATTTGGGCGCATACACACAGAGAAGCACAGAGATGCTTGGAAATCGACATGCACCAGCAATCGAATCCTGAGCGGACACACCCGTCAGTTAAAGTCAGGTCACATGACATTCTCCAGGGTCAGCAAGCAGGGAACAGCCTATTTGAAAAAGCGATAACAGCAAAGAGGCTACAGTGCACGATGGTACATACTGCTACCAAACAGCGACGTTTCTCTGTGCGTAGTGCCATCTGTTGGTGGATTTCGAAATGCTTTTTTAAAATTGTGCCTTTGAGGATGAAAGCGAGAGCAGTTCGCCAACTTTAGTTTAAATTTTCCGCTTTGTTGCTGATCTGAGACCAGTTTTGAGTTGTCTGATATGTGTATTAATATATAATTTGGGAATATGACAAATGATCCAAGATCAGCAACAAAAACATTCAAGCTCATCCTCTCAGAGTCCAGGTTCGTCAATCGCTGTTGTCCTGGAGGCAGAGAGTTGTTTAGTTATTTTATGAATCAGTCATGGAATAATCATGTGTTTTGTTTGTTTGCTCACATCTCTGGATTGGCAGGCTTCTGCTGCTGTTCTTGATGCTGCTGCTCTTTCTGTTCCTGCTCCATTCTACAAAGAGAAGAGCATTCTGGGTAAACAGGGAGTTGCTGGTCTCCTCTTTCAGTTTGTGAAAGCATTATCTAATAGGTGTCAAATTAGCCAGTTTTGAGGAGTTTGGTGATTACCTCTCTTTTCTAGCGTTTATTCTTTCCTCTTCAAATCTGCAAAAAAACACAAATTGATCTCAGAAATTGGTATCAGGTTTTAGTTTTGGTTAGTAAAGGGTAAAATATGTTTGAAATCTTCTTACTGTAAGATACACTCTGGGATCTGGATATGATCCATAGGAACAATCTTTTCCAGCTCTTCCAGACTGTGCACATAACGGATCTTATTCATGAACTTCACACTAGAGCAAAAAAAATATGATTTATGAGCATGTCTCAACCCTGCATAATGAACTTTGAATAATTATTCATGAGAATTTATTTCTATATAGTACAATATTTAGTATTTTTATTTTATGTATTGAGAAAAAATGAAAAAATAAAGTTCCAATATATTCATAAGATTAATTTACCAGTATTTTAGCTTTTTAATAAGTACTTGATTTTATTTAAACAACTTCAAATCTCATTTCCGTTCTTATGTTGAATAATATGTTTACCTGATGAAAGGTTTGGAAATTGCGATGACTGTCCGGATGAACCAGGACGGATGAGTGATGATCAGAGATTTCAGGTTTTTCCTCAGTCTGAGGATGAAGATTGAAGATGTTTATCTCAATTTCTTAAAATCGATAAAAGCGATCACTATTTCCATACCTTCTGTCGATCATCTGATAGCACTTCTTGAGCCAGCTAATGCCGGGCATCTTGCTCCGCGGCGTTCCTCCGTTCATGTATATGATCAGGTAATCCTCCGCCACCAGCATCTCCAGACTGCTCACCACATACCTGAGGAACAGGTGTGAAGGCAGCGTGAACGTGTGAAGAGAAGCCAAATAAGAAAATCACAGTACAAGAAGGTTGTACAGTCTGGCTTGGCTGTGTTTGCTAAGTCAAATAAGTTAATTTCCTTACAGGAAGAGGTTTTCCATCAGGTAATGGTAATCTGGGCAGCTGCTGTCAGGAAGGTAACACGCCGTGAACACAATTATGGCGTTCAAGCCCTCGCCATAGTAGCCTAAAGAACAGAGAAGAAGAAGCGACTTCAGGACACAGCAGAGATTATATACTGCGTAAATGTTGATTCTGAAGCGTGATGTACCTCCATGCGATATGACGCGCAGATAGGGCCGTATGACCTGCATATCGATCCGATGTTCCTGTTCGCCAATGATCACAGTCCTCCATAAACGGCCGTTGACACCCGTCCCGTCCACACCTTCTCCATCAGCGTCGCTGTCAGCTGGGGGCGCTTTGGCCGAGGCGACGGGTGTGTCATCTGAAAGCCATGGATCAATGAGTGGAACATATAGCTACTTAACTTCTTATCTACCGATCTAACTATCTACTGATTTTTCTATCTACCTCCCTATCATTTCTTCTATCTACTGATCTTTTCATCTATCCACCCAATTGTTTTTATCTATCTACCTACCAATATTTGTATGTATCTATCTATCTACCTACTGATCTAACTACTAACTGATCTTTCTAACTACCAACTGATAATTCTATCTATCTATCTATCTATCTATCTATCTATCTATCTATCTATCTAACTGCCTAGAGATCTATAACTACTTAACAATCTAACTACCTACTAATCTTTTTATTTTTCCACCTACCAATCTAACTACCTACCGATCTATCTAATTACTTACCTACCGGTCTATCTAACTACCAACCGATCAATCTAACTACCTACCAATCTATCAAACTATTTACCAATCTTTTTATCTATCTACCTACTAATCTAACAACCAACGGATCTTTCTATCTACTTACCTACCAATCAATCTAACTACCTACCGATCAATCTAACTACCTACCAACCTATAACTTCTTACCGATCTATCTAACTCCCTACTCCCTCTAACTTTTTATTTATCTACCTACCATTTTACCTACCAATCTAGCTAACTATTTACCTACTGATCTAACTACCTACCGATCTATCTGAATACTTACCAATCTTTTTATCTATCTACTTACTAATCTAACTACCTACTGATCTAACTACTTACCAATCTTCTTATCTATCTACCTACTATAACTGCCTACTGATCTTTCCATCTACTTATCTACCGATCAATCTAACTACCTACCGATCTAACTACTATTTACCAATCTTTTTATTTAACTACCTATTAATCTATCCAACTACCTACTGATCTTTCTATGTACTTACCTACCAATCTATCTATTTATGTGTCTAACTACCAATCTTTTTATCTAACTACCTACCAAGCTTCTTATCTAACTACCTACCGATCTATAACTACTTACCGATATATCTAACTCCCTACCTTTTTGTTTATCTACGTACCATTTTAACTACCTACCAATCTATCTACCTACCGATCTATCTGACTACTTACCAGTCTTTTTATCTATTTACTAATCTAACTACTCACTGATCTAACTACTTACCAATCTTTTTACTACTCTAACTGCCTACTGATCTTTCCATCTACTTATCTTCTGATCAATCTAACTACTATTTACCAATCTTTTTATTTACCTACCTATTAATCTATCCAACTACCTACTGATCTTTCTATCTACTTACCTAACAATCTGTCTAACTATGTGTCTAACTACCCATCTTTTTATCTAACTATCTACCAATCTTTTTATCTAACTACCTACCAATCAATTTTTCTATCTATCTATCTATCTATCTATCTATCTATCTCCCAACCTTTTCATCTCTCTCTCTCTCTCTCTCTCTCTCTATCTATCTATCTATCTACCAAACTGTCTATCTACTGATCTTTCTCTCTACCTACTTACCGATCTCTTTCCAGAGCCATGAAGAACAGCATATTCTTACCCTCCCACTCCAGGTCATTGCCGTTGGTAATGAACTCCAGCGAATCCGTGTCATCAGGTGTCTCAATATCATCCACGTTAATATCCAGATCATCAGGTGTATCCAGGAAGTCATCGGAGAGCAAGGACCCTTCGCTCTGGTCCAACGACAAGTTCATATCCGGGGCCACCAGCGTGCGACGCTTCCGGTGAGCTCCGCCCCCTCCGGCTCCACCAATGAGGAGAGAGTTTGGGGGAGCTGAGCCAATAGCGATACGATTTGCATTACACAAATGTAAATTACTCATTTAAGAAGAACATTTGCGTATGAAACAAAGTGACTTACAAGTTCTCCCCTCGTTCAGGGTGCAGGAAGAGTCCATGTCACCCTCCGCAGGAAATGGCCTAGCGAGGACAATATTGATTCGTGCAAGAAAAGAAAATCCAACATTTGTGTTCAAAGAAAGTCATACGATTTTGGAACAAAATGAAGGTGAGTAAATGACAAAATTGTAATTTTGGGGTGAACTGCTTCTTTAAGACCAGAGCATATTGTGATATGCTAATTAGCAAGTAGGCCCTCGGGGTCGTTGCACACGCAGCTGATAAATAGAGGGGGTTGTCAGAGCTGGTGGGGTTCACAGCTGCTGCTTCTGTGC
>JAFVLL020004568.1:8774-18774 GCA_021397915.2 Tor tambroides | reverse complement strand
ATCCCGCCTTCTATGTTCCCGAGCGTTACGAACATCGAATCGAACTTGTGGAATTTTTAAAAAGTACCAAGTTCAAATCAAAACTCACCCACTCAAATGTTGCATCTTTCTGTCACGTCCAAATTAAACCTGAAATTACCTGAACTAAAGGTTTTTGAAGCGGTTTTTAGTAAACTTAAAGATGTCTGTCACTGCAGACACAGTGTTTACCGAGCATTTGACGTGCAAAGTTACGAAAAAAAGTGACTATTAAAAGTGACAGTTAAACATCGTTTACAAATACAATATAGACGAAACCTGAATATTCTGTTTTTATATGGATCTAAAAATGCTCAAACTTATTTCTCCTCATCATTTCATCAATTCATTTCACATATAAACCTATGTAACTATTCATAGGTGTATAATATACATAATTGTATAATAATATATATTCATTGCATCAACGGTTTTATTTTAGGGCTCCGCGGGGGGCAGTGGCGCGAAGGTAACCGTTGACGTCACGGACACGTGTCGGTCACGTGATCGCCGGAGACGCCGCCGCCGTTGCTGCTGCTGAAGTTTCTATGATGGCGGCCAGTAATTATTATGGTTTCACGCATGCAGCTGCCGCCGCCGCCGGCCCGCAGTACAGGTACAAAACAAACACATGCGCGCATGAATGCATCGCTTAGTTACTGTAGTCATGATGCCACGACATATATTTAAACGAGATGCTGACGGCCAGTGCGCAAAGATCTCTCGAGCTGCTGTTGTTTATGTGTTAATTGATGCTTGCATGTTATTATTATATCGTGAGTGTGTGTTCGCGGGAAATATGCGTGTGCCAATATAAATACCGCGGTGCTGCCATACTTATGGACTCCACGGAGTACCATGTTTATACCATGGTAAACATTTGGTATGCTTTTACCATGTAGTTCTGTGACTTTACCATTGTACTGTATTATAAATGAGCATATGCTTACAAAAAGCTCTATATTTTGGTAGCCTATTCTTTAAAGTAAATACTATTACCATTGTATTTTGCACACTTGTAACCCTTACCAAAATTAACCATGGTTTTATTGTAGTAAAAGTGTAGTTACCATGTTTTTTTGGCGTATTGATTACCATTTGTGACCCTTTTTCGAAATTGAGATTTATACATCATCTGAAAGCTGAATAAATAAGCTAAGGATAGCTGGGATAGGATAACATTTAGCCGAGATACAACTGTATGAAAATCTGGAATCTGAGGGTGCAAAAAAAAAAAAAAAAAATCAAAATATTGAGAAAATCACCTTTAAAGCTGTCTAAATGAACTCCTAAGCAATGCATATTACTAATCAAAAATTAAGTTTTGATATATTTACGGTTGGTAATTTACATAATATCTTCATGGAACATGATCTTTACTTAATTTCCTAGTGATTTTTGGCATAAAAGAAAACTCGATAATATTGACCCATACAATGTATTTTTGGCTATTGCTACAAATATACCCCAGCGACTTAAGACTGCTTTTGTGGTCCAGGGTCACATTTGTATAACCACTATAAACTATGGTTAGTGTAGCAAAACCATGGTTAATTTGTGGTTACCGTGGTTTAACTATAGTAACCATGGTTTTTTTTTTAGTTTAATTTGTACTAAAACCACGGTTAATTTTCATAAGGGAAGGGTGTATAAACCGCATTAATTCTGAATCCTGAAATTCCCATCCAGCACCCAGCCGCCTCCTGCTTATTCCCACCCAACCACGGGCAGCTATAATGTCCAGCCCGCCCCCGGAGTGGCCCATGTGGTGACGGCCTCGTACCCCTCCGCCACCGCCCAACCGGCGAGTCCAGCGGTGACCACTCCCTACCCCACCTACCAGCCCCATCCCGCCCCAAACTACGGCTACCGGCAGCCCGAAACATCCCCACAACTGACGACCACCCCTCAAACTTACCAGGTGTTGACTGAACCGGTAAGTCTTCTTTTTGCTTTATTGTTTTTAATGATGCAGCTCAAGTGGGTTCATTTACTTATTCCTGATTTAATTGGTTATACAGGAGAATTATAACTACGGTCGACCACCACCAGTCAGCAGCTACGAGAACAAGCAGTACTTTCAAACGAGCATCGCACCTGCGCAGCGAACCGCAACCGAGGCCTACTTCCAGACAGGTGAGTCTGATTCCTCTTTAACAGCAATAATGGCCAAGTGCTGTATGTAAACGGATTTAAGATGACAGTTTGTGTTTGGTTTACCCAAAAATTGTCATCTACTTATCTTCAAGTTGTTCCAAACTTGTATATGTTTCTTTCTTCTGATGAAAATAAAAGATATTTTGAATAATGTGGGTAACCAAACAGTGGACGATCCCCATTGACTAATACAGTATCATTAGGGACCAGAAACTGTTTGGTTATCAACATTTTACAAAGTATCTTCTTCTGTGAGTAAATGATGACAGAATTGGGTGAACAATCCCTTTAAGATGTTTTGTAAATGTGTTTCCAGTTTTTTTTTCTTTTTTTCTTTTTTTTTTCTTCAGCAGACATGTTGAGCTTTGGCACTCATGTGGGTGATGCAGATTCAACTCTGGTCTGCAACATTCCCATTCAGAAATATTAAGTAATTTTAAAAATAAATTTCAGTATCTATAACCATAAAGGTAATATTAATTTACAGACTTTTGCTCAATAGTTTGTATTAGTTTAATATTTTAATGTAATATTTGTTATTATATTTACATTTTATTACATTTATGTTTGGTGTAATATTTATTTCATGCATTTTTATTTTTGTAAGAATATTAGTGAAATGTAGTTATTTAATTATTAATAATTATTTTTACTTATTATAATTGTTGTAATTATACGTTTAACCAGTATTGTGACTATTGCAATGGTTTTAATGCACTTTTTGACCATGACGTTTTGACTAAAAACGTACAAAACACATACATATATATAAACATTTAAATAAATCAAATTGTCTAAATTAAAATTCTAAATAAAAAGTCTCTGGTGTTGCATTTTTTTTTAGATCAAAAAATTTTGATCAGTGTATAACGGTATAGTTTTTGTTATCTACAGCTGTTGTTAACTGTTAACTAAAACAGTTTTTGGTAATTGTAATGAAGCCGAAACAAAATACAAATAGTAAATAAAAAAACCCTCTTAAAATACTTGCAACTTGGAAATGTTGCCTTTGCAACTAATAGAAATAAAGTAAGTTTAAGGTGAAGTATTACAATGGCTAAAACTGAAATTAAAAGAAATTAAAAACAAGCACTAATAAAAATGACAAAGCACATAAAATTACTAAAACCTAAGCTAAAATGAAATTTAAAAATAAATGAAAATATTAAAAAAATAATGTTATTAAATAAAAGCTAATTCAAAATATTAATAAATATTATAATAGTGTATAAGTAGTAGTGTTGTTTGTATTGTTATATTGGTGCATATAAATGAAAATAATTAAATATAGGGCTGCACGATAAATCGCATGTGATTGTCATGCGCATCTCGTCAGTAAAGCCAGTTCTGTGATTAGTAGTAAATCTCCATCACGTGCTTTCGGATGGAGCGGTATTTAACACACAGAGCCGTAGTTCACTGACAAGCTACGCAATATTGCGTTCATAATCGAAGGCGTTTCATCTGCGATTATGAACGCGATATTGCATTGCTTGTCAGTGATCTACGGCTCTGTGTGTTAAATGCTGCTCCATCTGAAAGCACTTGATGGAGATTTACTACTAATCACAGAGCTGGCTTTACTGACGAGATGCGCATGACAATCACATGAGATTTATTGTGCAGCCCTAAGTAAATATTTCTTTTGGTGAGAAACCATGTGTATTTTACGTCTTGCGTTAAATATTTAGAATGCTCTAAGAAATAACAAGCCCATCTAAGCTATTTCAGAACAATCAAATATCATTTTAGGTTTAAATGAGAACATCTTTGCCTTTTCAGGGCTGAAAACTGGCTACAGCCCCACGAGCACAGTGTACAGTCAGCCGCCTGTTCAAAGACAGGTCGCAGCTCTGAAACCCCCTCCCGCTGTGAGCTCTGTGTCCTCTAGCTACACCATCTACCCGACATCAACCAGTGTACAGCAAACTCCAGCCCCCATATCCACTTACACCCCCAGTTCTTCCTTTAACTCCACAGCTGCTACGTCCTACTCTGGTACGGCTGCGTCCGATTCAGATTTATACGCTACAAATAGCCACCGGCATATCGTCTAACAGTATTTCTTTCTTTGTTGCTTCAGCCGGTCTCAGCTATTCCAGCTATGACTCTAGCGGTTACACATCCACACCTTCGTACTTCCAGCCAGCGCAGCTGGCGCCCCCGCAGGCGCAGCCTCAACCACCTCTCCAGCAGCCGCAACAGCCTCCGCCGCCGCCGCAGCAGACGCAACAACCTCCAAAACAGCTCGCCAACTCCTCCTGGAGCAACACCGGAAGCGGCACGATCACCAGCCATTCCGTCAACACATACAAGAAACCTGTTTTCCATCAGAGCAAGATCCAAAAGCCCAAAGGGCCGCCCAAACAGCCACAGCTGCACTATTGCGATATCTGCAAGATAAGCTGTGCCGGTCCACAGGTGAGCGTTTGCATGAAATCCACATTCAGTTTCACCCAAAAATGCAATTTTCCTGATTATTTGCTCACCCTCAGGCCATCCAAAATGTATAGGTCTTGTATTCTTCAGCCGAAGAGAACTTAAAGAGTTAGTTCACCCAAAAAATTAAAATTACCCCATGATTTACTCACCCACAAGCCATCCTAGGTGTATATGACTTTCTTCTTTCAGACGAATCCATTCGGAGTTATATTTAAAAATGTCCTGGCTCTTCCAACCGTTATAATGGCAGTGAATGGGTGTTATTTTTCAATAGTCCATAAGAAGTCCAATAAAGTGCATCCATCCATAATAAAGGAGGGGAAGGGGGGATGCGTTTTTGTAAGAAAAGTATCCATATTTAAAATTATATAAACGGTAATCTCTAACTTCCGCTAACTGTTGTACGCGCGTTCGTAGTCGTTGTAGCGCAAACTCTGGTGAGAAGTGACGAACACGGACGCGCAAGGGAGAGAGAGCAAAACAAAACACCGGTCACGGATTAGATGTACGTTGTTGAAGAAAAATGTCGGAGGATTTTGATATAAGCCAAGAGGAGAATGTTTTTCCTTTGGTAAAGTAAGGAAACTTTGCTTCCTTTGCTTCTGTAAACAAACGTTGGTTCTTGTGAGACTAGCATATTCTCACTGGCATTTACGCTATGCCTATGTACTACGTCATCCGCCGGAACAGTGTTCTGTTGTGAACGCGCATTCAACAGTTAGCGGAAGTTAGCGATTACTGTTTATATAATTTTAAATATGATATTTTTCTTACAAAAAAAAGCATCGATTCACTACAGGAGGCCTTTATTCACCCCCCATAGCCGTGTGAGGCACTTTTTATTTGTTTGAAATATAAATATAGGATGTTTTAAAATATAACTCCAGTTGGATTTGTCTGAAAGAAGAAAGTCATATACACCTAGGATGCCTCGAGGGTGAGTAAATTATGGGGTAAATTTCATTTTTGGGTGAACTATTCCTTTAAGGTTTTGGAGGCAAACAATCCCAAAATTTTCTCCCAATTAATGCAAGTGAATGGTGCTCAACGTACACCATTTTCAGTGATCCATAATATATATTTAGGTAGCTTCAAACTAGGGCTGGGCGATATATCACATGCGATTGTCATGCGCACCTCGTCAGTAAAGCCTGTTCCGTGATTAGTGGTAAATCTCCATGACATGCTTTCAAATGGAGCGGCATTAACTACACAGAGCCGTAGTTCACTGACAAGCTACACAATATCGCGTTCATTATCGAAGGCGATTCATCTGATACTGTGTAGCTTGTCAGCGAAACACTTCTGCTGCTATCGAGGTGGGATAAGTTTAGGGACAGGTTTGGTGGTATGGGTAGGTTTAAGGGTGGATTAATGTGTAAAGGATGGGTCAACAGTGTAGTAATGAAAGTAATTACAGAAATTAATTACAGAGGTAATTACATGCAAGTATTTTTTAAAAATGTAAGTACAATGTAAAAACATTTATGTACACAATAAGTGCATTGTATCAAATGATTAATTTACACATAATAGCCTACATAGTAGTTAATGCCACCTAATATAAAGTGGGACTATAAAAAAATATAGCTTATGGTATATTTGTTAAACAGGCCCATCAAAGATGACCAAAAGTAACGCAAATGTAACTTAGTACTTTCCATAAAAGTAACTAAGTAATGTAATTAGTTACATTTTTATGGAGTAATGCAATATTTTAATCCATTACTTTTAAAAGTAATTTTCCCCCACATTTGCTGCCTAGTTTTATGCAACATTTTATTCCTAAAACTTGTGAAAAATTGTGAAATTTAACTTTTTTTTTTTTTTTCTTGCTGCTGACAGTATTTTGTTTGGAAATGTAATTAATTTTTTTTTTTTTTTTTTTTTTTTTTTTTTTTTTTTTTTTTAAATTTCATGTTTAAATATAAATCTAAATATGCAAGTTAGCCATTATCTAATTAAACTGATCTACATGCATTTCCACAGAAGAAATCTGTAAAGCCTTCAAAATTGTTTCTTTTTGTTGACATATGTTTTTACCTAAAGAATTCTGGATATTGCTTTTTCTCACTCCATAAATCAGAAAATGCTGTCAACAGCAAGAAATAAGTTAAATTGCACTATGCTTGTAGAAATAAAAAAAAACAGGCAAATTATAAATGAACAAACCTCTGAGTGAAAATCATTAGAATATAGTTGGAAATAAAACTGTAAAATTTGGTGTAAATTCTACTAAAGTTGAGGGAAAAAAAACATTTTTAGAAGACCATCATGCTGTGATTGAAATCTATATATGCAAATAGATAGTGCCATAAAATAAGTATTTTAGATGTTATCTTTCCACTAGTCAGCAACACGTTATGAAAAGCCAAATAGTCCAAAATCTCAATACTCACCTGTGCATTTAAGAAAACAAAACAATGTTTTTGCTAGTAGTTTCTTGCCCTAAAATTTCCACATTTAGTGGAAAGTGGTAGCAAATGTGTTTCTTCATGTTCCTGTGTTCTCCTGCAGACGTATCGAGAACATCTGGAAGGACAGAAGCACAAGAAGAAAGAGGCGGCTCAGAAGAGTGGCAGTCAGGTGACCAACGGACCTCGCGGTGTCCAGACGCAGCTGCGCTGTGAACTGTGCGACGTCTCGTGCACCGGTGCCGATGCATACGCCGCACACATCAGAGGATCCAAGCACCAGAAGGTTCGTTAAATGTCATGATGCTTCATTTGGCCATTTCAGTGCTCTTGAGCTTTTTGTCATGTGTCGGGTTTGCAGATTTGTTGGTGTCTTTGAATCTTTTCATTGAAATGCACCTGCTATCGAACTTTTCCTCAGGTGGTGAAGTTGCACACCAAACTTGGCAAACCCATCCCTTCCACGGAGCCCGTTTTCGTGAGCTCTGCCCCTGCTGCCGTGACGATGACTACTAGCAAGACGGCTGCGACAACCGCTCCCACCCCTACATTGGTTGCGCAGAAGACGCCAGCAGCAGCACTTTCCAAACCTGTGGCATCTCCTGTGAAAAAACCTGCCATTGCTAAAGTTGCCATTATAGGTAAGTGACTTTATAGGGCCTTTTCATTAAATGAGCATAAAGCCCTAAACACACTGCACGATTTTCGGCAGTCGCAGACGAAAGACTGGCATCGTGAAACAATTGTGGCCAATCAGAAATCACGATGATTGCTGATTGGCCACAATTGTTTCACGATGACAATCTTTCATTTGCGACAGCTGAAAATCGTGCAGTGTGTTTAGGGCTTAATGAATGTCTCTGTAAATCATTTTGTTTGCACTTGCGATATTTACACTGGAGATTGTGAATTTATTATAAATTTATTTGCAGTTGCGACACTTTATATAATGATTTAGGACCTTTTTCGTATAATGTGAGTGGAACAAATTTCTGTGTAAATCATTTGAAGTACTAATCTGAAATTTAAAAAAATAATAATTTTACGAATGACATGCGCAGAAATTGTTTGCAATTACGAGAATTTAAATGAATGGTTTTACGAATTATTTACATAGTATTTTCACAATTGCACATGTAGTATAAAACTACTGAGTGATTAAAAGGAAATTTAGCATTTGCGACATTAACATCGAAACGTGAATGTTTTTTAAATTCATTTGCAGTTATGACAGTTTACATAACAATGATTTTAGTAATTATTTACAGATTTTATACACGTTTTACAAATGATTAATGCAGAAATCGTACTAAACTTATTTGACCTCATTCGTTTCCTTGCATGAGTTGTTTGCGAATATAAAGTTACGCAATCATGCGATTGCAACAATTTAAGCAAAAATTGTTTTACGACTGATTTACATTAGAATTCTTCAGGTTTTGTGCAAATTTATTTAAGAAATGTTGGTAAAACTTCACAATAAGGTCACATTTGTTAAATACATTAGTTAACATAAACTAACATTTAGTAATAAATGTTTTTAAATCAAAAGTTGTTTGTTTTAGCATTAGTTAATGTATGTGAGCTAACATGAAAAATATTGTTTTATTAAATTGTATTTTTATTAACTAACATTTAACAAAAATCAATAAATGTTTCACTCTTCGATGTATTAACGAATTGTAACTAAAATTATGTACGATTTACACCTAAATTGTTTTACATTTGTGACAGTTTATGTAAAAATGTTTAGAAGACCTGTTTACACACAATTACGTTCAGCTCATATCTCATAAATGAGGCCCAATGTGTTTAATTTTTAGTTTAAGCTCAGTTTTAGTCACATAAATGCCTGATGTTTCCAGTATAGGGATCATAGTTTTCTTCTGCGTGTAACTTCACCTTAATTTCACCTTCTTATCTTAATTTCACCAGCGCTTACACAATCAGTGTTCACACTGATCACAGAAATAGATGATATTTCCTCTTTAGTGCATCACTCACAAAACCCACATGACGAGAATAGATGATTTACATCCTGCCTTGGAGAAGAAAAGTCTCCTCATACACATTTAAGTCATCACGTCAATGCGATGTGTCTTTCAGATTATAACATGACCTATTAACATGACCTATTAACATGACCCATGAGTCTTTTTGCTTTATATATTTGTGATATTCATTCCAGATAATGTTGCTCATCAGGTTATGAACTGATAAATTTAGATGTAATCGTGCAACAAACCCTGCACATCATAAACATTTTGGTAGCATGGTTACATTACAAACAGCCATCTTGCAGAAACATGAAATAGAGTAAATTTCCCAATATCCATTTCTCTCCAGGCAGCAGGACATCCACAACAGCCCCGGTAAAGACGGAGGAGGCGAAGCCGTCCGTAGTGAAGACGGACACTTTGAGCGATGATGAGGATGGTGATGGTACTGGAGCTCAAGGAGACATTCAGCCTGTGGGACACGATTATGTCGAAGAGGTGAGGCCGTTCAGTCAAAATATTTAAAGTAAAACTTGAACAAAATGAGTGAATCTGTCTTTTTGTCGATGAATCAGTCAAATTGATTCACGAATCATTTATTAGTGAATCAGTCTGAATCGAAAGGATTTCTTCTAGTAAATGTGACATTTAAGGATAATTGGGTATTTGTCATTATCCTGAGGGTTTTAAGTCTCTAAATCGTGTTTATTTTTTTTCCTCCTCAGGTTCGAAATGACGACGGTAAGGTGATTCGCTTTCACTGTAAACTGTGTGAATGCAGTTTCAATGATCCCAATGCTAAAGACATGCACCTGAAGGGACGGAGACACCGTCTGCAGTACAAGGTAAAATGTCACCCTGAAAAAGAAAAAAAAAAAAAAAAATGTTCCACAATGGAACTATATACTTGTTGTCTACCTTTCATGCGTTTTTTTTTTTTTTTTTTTTTTAATTTTTTACTAATTATTTAAT
>JAFVLL020004567.1:0-11353 GCA_021397915.2 Tor tambroides | reverse complement strand
TTATTTTGATACACAGAAGATAAATGGTTCCTAACGTCTTTGAACACTTGAACTCAATAGCCTTTAGTTTCAGACTAGTATGAATTAGTTTTAGATTTAATTTGAATCTGATATGAAGATGGTTGAGGATCATCATGACACACAGAAAGCATAAAGTAACTCTGATCATCTGTTACTCTAAGCTGAGGGGAAAACGTTCATTGACTGATTTGACACATGTATTTTATTAGCAGTGTGAACCTTTGGAACAAAACAAAGATGCTTCATTTATGATTTTTACAGCCAAAGCCCAAAAACATCAGAAATTAACAAAAACTAAAACATCAGCAGGCTCAGGCATTTCCCAACAGCACAGAATGACTTTATGAACTTCTTTACTTCCAAGATCTATTAGAGATGAAAGATTATTAGAGACTATTAGAGATAAAAATGTAACCATGCAGCCATCAGCTACATTATCACAATAGATAGTGCCCTATATAGATCCCCTGAGGAACAATTCCACTCATTTTCTTCTATAGGAGAGAAAGAATTGCACAAACTTGTCAAATCATCAAAAGAGTGACAAATCAACAAGTCACTATGGAAACGGATGCTAAGAAAAAGCACGCCATACTGCTTCTTTCTCCTTCTTCTGTTCAAAGGTCATTTACATGATTAGTCCATATCGCCTCCTAACTGGTGGTTTAATCTTTAATCCTTGAGAATAAGAATTATATTGTTTGCTTGATGCTAATCATATAATAAGTCATATCAGATATGTATTTTTATTATAAAAATACATTATAGAAAATGCAGATCCATGATGTGTGAGATTATTATAAAATATAAACATATATAATAAATAAAATAAACATTACCTTGTCATAATAGTCTTTTATAATTTATACATGTAACTATTTTATATGCCAATAAAATAAATATAATAACCATATTAGAACAATATATTACCTTATATTTTACTTATATTAGTGCTTTATATTTTACATATCATACAACTACATATGTGACCCTGGACCAGTCTTAAGTGTCAATTTTTCAAATTTGAGATTTATACATCATCTGAAAGCTGAATAAATAATCTTTCCATTGTTGTATGGTTTGTTATGATCAGACAATATTTGGCCGAGATAAAACTATTTGAAAATCTGGAATCTGAGAAAAAAATCTAAATGAAGTTCTTAGCAATGCATATTACTAATCAAAAATGAAGTTTTAATATATTTACGGTACGAAATTTACAAAATATCTTCATGGAACATGATCTTTACTTAATATCCTAATGATTTTTGGCATAAAAGAAAAAATGATCATTTTGACTCATACAATGTATTGTTGGCTGTTGCTACAAATATAGTTCACTAATTATACAAATTCACACTAATTGTGCAAATGTTTAGCTTGAAATATGAAATTATTAATTGAGTATTTGCAATTAGAGGACACAGGACACATGCGGCGGCACTTTCTTTTTATAGTATTGCCATTCTACCACTAGATTCTCTGTGTAAGCATGCTCAGAGTTGAGCTTACATCTACGCACATTCCTACATATAAGTATAAGTTGGTAGATCCCACACTTTGTGTGAAACTGTCCTTACGCACACATTACACACACATCCGTTGATAAATGAGGGCCCAGGTGTGTGTGTGTGTGTGTTCACTACTCACCGCTGTCTGTGTGTGTGTGTGTGTGTGTGTGTGTGTCTGTGTGTGTGTGTGTTCACTACTCACCGCTGTGTGTGTGTATTTGCATGGGTGAAATGCAGAGCACTGAGTGTGTGACACCATGCTCCACCACACATCACATCCTTTCCTTTTCCTTAGTCAGTGATTTCCATTGTATTTTAAAGAAACACACAGTTGTGGAACAACACGAGGGTGAGTAAATGATAACAGAATAAAGCACAGCGGTGAGTCATACAACCTCAGATTGCACAACAGCGTCAAAGCATTATAATTTTAATCATGGCAAAGATATAAATAGCAAAATAGCAATTCTGACTGGTAAAAAGGTTCACAGATTTTATAATTCTCAATATCTAATGAAAAGTCCATCAGAACCTTAAATGTTAACTATTATAGCCTACACTGTCTGGCCGGGGGAAAATAAATAAATAAATAAAAGTCTCCTTCTGAAGTTAAGCAAATATGTCAGATTTCAACCCTTTTTTCAAGCCTAAAATGAGGCAATGAAAAAATATTTCTCTTAAAATTTGTATTATTGGACATAAAAAATGATCTCTAGCTGTTTTTTTTTTTTGTCAAAACTGATGTTTTTATCTAAACAATGTAAACCGTACCATTGAGACGTCTGTTTGTGGTAAATCTTGTTTTGCATTGCTTTTATTAATAATAAATATACCTGTAAACAGTGTTGGGGGTAACGCATTACAAGTAATGCGAGTTACGTAATCAGATTACTTTTTTCAAGTAACTAGTAAAGTAATGCATTACTTTTTAATTTAAAAGAGAATATGAGTTACTTTTCCCATTTATTGATTAAAAGCTCTCCTATCCCCATGTTGAGAGAAATTAGAAGATGTTACTGTAGTCCTAAAATAAATATGAATATGCATTAATTCATCTCACTTGCAAAAAAATAAAGAAAAGCAGATTCAGTATTCCTCAAAATGAATAAAAATAATGCAACTCAGAATATGACGCAAACCTGCAATAATTACATGTTAAACAACACAAATATCCTTTATGTATTTAATCCCATTCTATTAACCAATGTCTTTGCTTCTGACCTTCGATGGTCCAGTTCAACCATACTAATAAGCAAAAAAATACTCTAGACAAACATTTATGCGTCTTTTTTTTATTGCTGAAGTGTGTTGAAATTTCTTCTTCTGCGTTCTACTGTACAGACGTAAATTTACTTAATTTACTTCCCTTCAGCCTGAGACTGATTCATTTCACGTTTGGTGTGAAAAGGCTTTTATATTTGCCAAAAATATAACTTTTTTATATTAAAAACAAACAAGCAAGCCCTGCCCAGATTTAAAATGTAACACAAAAGTAACGTAACGCATTACTTTCCATAAAAAGTAACTAAGTAACGTAATTAGTTACTTTGCAATATTGTAATGCATTACTTTTAAAAGTAACTTTCCCCAACACTGCCTGTAACATTGTAAGTTGAATATTTTTACAATATCACAAGCTTTGTAAAATAACTATCCATGTATCATCGATTTTTTTACTTGCTATACTGGATGTTCAAACCAGAATTTTTCTACTTTTTGGCTGAGAGGTACAACTTCAAAGTACTTTTATACGTGTGTTACTCTATAATATAATAGAATATAAGTTACTTCTATTATTTAAACTTTACTATGGTTTGATTCCCTATTTGACTGATTCTTGTTTGACCCTATTATTTGATGGCTGATTGTTGATGACGTTGTTGTTTTGTCTGACTGACTGAAGTCTGCAAACTGATGCTGTCACCTGAAAACTGAAAGCTCCCGCCCCTCCTTGCCAAAAGCAGACAGGAAAGTTGGTATGGAACATATTTCGCTTATCAATCAAAATAAGGTCTACTGTACGGATGAGAAATCAGTCAAAAGGTTCAGACTGAATCATTGTTTTCCGTGATTAATGTTTCTGGCATGTTGTATGCTTAGCAGAAATTGTTTTAACCCTAACTTATGCAGTGTGTAGCTTTTTATTTCTCTAACAACCATGTCAGAAGACATACCCATGTACATATTCCGAGATTGATCAGGCTCAAATAGTGTAAGACTGGCCAGTGCACAATTCTGATCTTAACCCCATTGAAAGTCTGTGGGACATGCTGGAACTAACTTTACACTGCTTGTCCAAAAAAAAGTTGCACACTCTGATATTTCATCAGACAGTGAGGACACTGTGGTAACTCAGCATTCAGCATTCCCACTGAAGTGATATTACACAGTTTAGGCTGAATGAATCTTGACCTTTAGTCGTATATGAACACGGCTCTGACATCATCTGACATGGCTGAATGCAAAATAAAAAGTTAGGGTTGTTGCCAAATTTTGACTCAAGAAACATTGGACTCTGTAAGAGAAAACTCTGAGAGAAACAAAAATAGAAACTTAAGTGTTGTCCTCTTAAAGCCTACTGTATCATATTTAATATATGAATTTATAAGGACTGTAAATTATTAATATGATCAGCTTTGTTAAAAAATCTCTAATACATGAGCAAAATCATTAGCATTGGAAAAATAATGTTGAAATGTAGGCATATGTATCAAATAATTTCAAACTGAATTGCATACTGTTATAAAAGTCACATTAATTTCCATTTTTGGCCATATGAATAATAACTTCACCAAATTGCTGTTTTTTTGTTTTTGTTTTTACTACATGACGAGGTAAATTGGAAAACACCAATACAGAATTACAAGCTTGTCAATTCAGCACCATAATTTAACTTGCAATTATTAACACTGTACAAATAGCATATGGTGTTTTGGCAGAGATGTACTTATTATAAATGTTACTACTTATATTAAATATTAGGGAATATTTGACTTTTATAGAAATTGTTTTTGTAGTTTCTACATAGGTTTTTTTTATTACAAATTCCATGGTTTATTTATTTATTTACTTATTTATTTTAAAAAACATATAACTATGGTAATGAAGACCATGGATTTATTTCTTGTGACCAACTTACTAATACTAGTAAGTTAATTTCTGGATTCTATGCAAGAACTCTAGTAAATTTCATTAGAGCAAAGGATAATTTAACAGAATAGCTTTAGTAGCTTCTTTTTCTTTAAATGTATAGTTCTAATTCATTTTAATTGAAGTAAAATGATGATTCAATAAGAACCTGATTAAAGATAAATATCAGTGTCTCATATAACATATGTGTTTACTATAAAGTTCTTAAAGGGATAGTTCACCCAAAAATTTTAATTGTAACCCTTTAAGGTCATTGCACACTGAGTCCGAAATTTTTGCGTGCATTTTTCCATTTTTTCGTATTCCCCATCCTTTCCTATCAAAATGCATGCTACGGATGTGAAAACGCAGAAAACAGAACCTGATCCGATTTTTTTCATGACAGACGAAAGTTTCGGAGACAGTGTGTAAACATGATTGACACAACGTGAGGGCGTATTTATTTTTTAACATGCGCAAATTTCGGACTCGGTGTGCAATGACCTTTACTCACCAACATGTCATTCCAAACCTGTATGAATTTCTTTATTCTGTGGAACATATAAGATATTTTGAGAAATTCAAGAATTTTTTTTCCATACAGTAGAAATCAAGGGTAACCAAAATGGTTTGGTAACATTCTGCAAAATATCTTCTCTTGTGCTCCACAGAAGAAAGAAAGTCATGGAACGACCGGAAATGAGCTGGATTTGTCCAGGGCTGAATTTGAACCCAGCCCTGCTCCACAGTACCGCCCCTCTCCACAGTATACAAGAGAGCACATGTGTGTGAGTTTTACAGCAGACGCAGTTCTCTTCCGCTGATGTTGAGCAGCTTTATTTTCATACGGATGACTAGATTATTTGCTATGTTATCAGAATTAATGTTTTAATAGCAGTCATCTGTAAATTATTGCATGTTTGTTATAATGTTATATAATGTAATGATCATCAGGAATTGATTTGATGTTGTTGCTTGATTTGATCTGAACTTGAACTCTGATTTTACAGATTCAAAATGGAGTGTAAAACACATACAGAAAACTGGCATCAGAAACCACAGACGAGCAAAAACAAACAGAGAGACAAATGGAGGCCAGAAATGAAACACAAATCAGTGAATCACAAGAGAACAGCAGACTGGGTCTTGTTAGATGTGAGAGTATGGAGAGACTAAAGCCATACAGTAAGTGTTTGTTCACATTCAGACACATTCATCAGACTGACCGTCTGCAGTCACCAGATGAATGAAACGTGTGATTGTTTTATTGACATCAAGAATATAAACTCTTAAATTCAAACAATGTATATGAGGATAATCTGAAATATATATATTTGCAATTAGTCTCAGATGATCCAGATAGGCATGCAAAGAGTGATTCTGACTTAAAAACTGAGGTGAGATTCTCAAATCAAAACCCATCAGCATGTTCTCAAGAACAAACACCATCACTGAGACACCAGCAGCAGAAGACCTGAACATCTTCATCATCTTCATCATCACAGACTCCATCACTCCAGACTACAGTCTGTTGAGCTCCTGGACTCTTTTTCAGACTCATCTGATCACAAACAAACAGACTCATGAAAAGAGTCTTTCTCAGGTCAGTGTCTGATAATGGTTTTATTGAACTGAAGCTTCTGCACTACTGTGATCATTTTCACACCATCAATGTTTTGATCTGCATCTGAATCACACAGAGACTCGATTTTGTTTTCAGTTTGCACTGCCTCGCATTGTGATTTATCTCATACATTCTATCCACCTTATTTCTAACAGAAGTGCGGTCATGTTCGATTGTAAACTGAATGTATGTGGCTTCTGCTGTCATGCACTTCCAGTTACGTTTAGCTGCACAAAGCAGCTCATTATACTGCTTGATGCTGCAAAAACTGCTATCAGACACAGACCATGTTATTTTAATGAAGTGTCATAATTATAAATACACTGGCCCATAGCTCCGATGACTGGCAGAATACACTTACTGACAACATCTTGATTGTGAACAATGACAGGGAATGTCATTCTGATAGCACTGATATTAATACTTTAGAAAAATGAACTACTGTTGAAGTTACAGGCTTTTGCAAGGTTTTTTATTTTTATTTTTATTTTTTTGCAGTGGTGCTGTTTAGTGAAACACTTACTGGTTTACAAATATTAAGGATGATTTGAAAAATGTATGAAAGCATCTATAAGCTGTAAACTTCCTCTCTTGATGCAAACAGACCTGTAAAAGGCCCTTCTGATGGGAGTGTATAATCGAGAGAGGAAATATTGTCATAATTCATCATATATAAACCTAAAACTGCCATTTAAAATCTAACTAAAAAAATAAGGTAATTTTATTAACATTATGACCAAACTGTTTATGAGATAAAACGGTTTTGAAAATTTCATCTTAGTTTCATCTTCCGTTCTATAAACTGTATACAGAGAAAATCCAACAAATAATTTTACATTTCATTTTGAAACAGCACTTTACCCAAATGATAGATCAACTTATAAACAATTCTCTTTTTTGCTTAAAATGTATTTTTATTTGCTGTACATTGTGTGCTGAAGTATCAGTATATAAAAGTAACTGGGTCTAACGGTGGACGCTTCTGGTTCTGATGAAATATGTTTCATGGTGCATACTGTATTTGTTACTGAAGGAGTTTTTCTGTGCATAACAGTCATGTTTGATTCTCTGCATTTTTAATGTACTATTAGGGGCCGATCACACCTGACGCGTTTTTCAGGTTCGAAAACGCGAGGCGCACAGCACTGCCTTTATCAGTGCTATTTTTCCCCGATCACAGAATAGCAGTGCGCTGCGTTTTTTATGTTGCTAAGCAACCACCGAGTCTGTTGTCCTGTCAGTCTAATCGCGAGCGCTCAAAAAAGTTACTAAAGTGAAATCGTAGAGCTCCGGGTAACCCGAAACAGTCACCACAAGTTTCTCCTCCACCATCGCAGTCTCTGGACGTTGAAGCAACTGTAAACTTCCGGCAACACCACAACGAAGGCCCGCCTCTCAATTCATTCGATTGGACAGTGGGAAAAAAACGCGATGACGTCGGGCGCTTTTTCCGCTCGGAGTTGCTTTTTTTTCAACTTCAAAAACGCGAGGCGCAGCAGGCGCATAAACAGCGCGCAGAACGCTCGCTGCCATAGGAAACCAATTGAAAATAGGCGCCTCTCACTGCAAAAAACGCGTCAGGTGTGATCGGCCCCTTACTGTACTTTTTATCAGAGGACAGTTATACTGAATATCTTTAACAGCATTTTCATTCACTGTCAGGGAAGTCAGGCAGATGAATGGTGTAGTGATCATATGAGTGCTGTAAATGACATTACTGAGTTGACTGGATATGAGCTCCAAATTAAAAAAAAAAAATCTCTACAGATGTGGCAAATATCAGATATATATCAATATCACAGCCCTGACCCTCTATCAACTACATATTTATTCTCTAACTGCTACTTTTTCTTTCGATCCAAAACTAACACTAGCTTTCTTTTTTTCTATTCTATCTACTTGTTTCCATTAAAAAAAAAAAAAAAAAAAAAAAAAAAACCTTGCTATGTGTACTGCGTTAGGCTAACCGAGACTTGTCATATGCTTGCATGTTGTTGCTCTTTTGTTGGTTTTGATTGCTTCTATTGTCCTCTTTTGTAAGTCGCTTTGGATAAAAGCGTCTGCTAAATAACTAAATGTAAATATTTGTGGTATATATATCTCCTCTGGTGACTGAGAGCTAAGATAAACCAGGCTTCCACCAGAAATATCAGATCCAGCCCCAGACACCAGAGATTATAGTGTAGGTTTCATTACTCAGACTTCATCTGACCAGCACAAATCCAACAAGTGTTATGATACCACAGCCCTAGCAATGGAAAACGACTGCTTTACAACAACATCCCATGACGTTAAAAACCTTGAAATGAAGACATTCTCTTATCTCTTAATCATGAAGAAAACAGCACTTGAAACCACACATCATAAGACTAAACAACTATAGAAACAAAATATATAAAAAGGAATACTAAAAATCACTAATCAATCAATAAATAAATGAAATATGTAAATGTTTTAAATAGTTATTATATGATTAAATGGAATAATAAAGTGATTAAATGATAAATGACTATAAATGAATATAGAAGAAAGTAAAATACAACACAAATGTATAGTTGCTCTCTTGAAGCAATACACACACAGTTTGCATCTGAGGATCCTTTTAGATCCATCACTGCAGATGTACATTTGATAAAGTATGTTTTGTTTGGCACTGTTTCTTATTATGTAGTGTTGTGTTATTGTGCAAGGTTTATTTTGTTTGTTTTGGTCTAGCTTGAGTAAACTGATTATTGCTCTGTATGATTGTTGTGTTATCTGTGTGGTTTCTGTGTTTCAGTGGTTTATACAGGACCAGGCCTGTGCTGACGCTCATGTTTCAGGTTTGAGAGTCTGTGCTTTGGATTTTCCTCATTCTTTCCTTCTTTGTGGTGCAGGTAGAAAAGTGGAGACAGTGTGCCAAATATCTCTCACTTTCCTGATTTATTTAACAAGGGAGATTGCTAGAGATAAACCATTTCTGATTCATCTCTTGGGTGTCTGCTTGAAAACACTGAGGCCTACAGCAGTTTTGTCTTATACTGTATATATCTGCTTTTGAACTGAAAAATCCTAAGGAATTTATTTAGTATCACTATCTCTAGTCCAGTCTTTAAACTGTGGCATGCATCTCAGAGAAATTGACTAAAGCAGATGAAAATGAAATGCTGGGTCACAGATATCATAAGCTCTGATAAGTGCATAAACTCAAATATAACAAGAGAGAAGTTGAGTGAAATCTAGAAACACACACAGTGTGTCATATACAGTATTGTGTCTCTCTCTACTGGAGATCATCAGTATTACAGAGAAGATCACATGATCATCTACATCAGGGGTTCTCAAAGTTTACATTCAAAAGGTCTGAATCTGAATTCTCATCAACATCAAAAGGCCCGAAATGATTGTATTACAAAACTTCTTTTTAATAAAAATTCGTATAACAATTCAACTTCATATAACAATTCAACTTCATATAATTAGCTATCGTATTCATGACATCATCAGGCCGTACTTACTATCTGAACTGTTACATGCATTTTTTTATACAACTAAATGCCCAGCAGAGGGAGACCGGGGATGAAAGTAACACTTTCTGTTTGAGCATCAGTAACTCAGTGGTTGTTTGTGCTAGATCTCTCAAACTTTGATATATCGTAGCCCATTTGTCTACTACAAATAAAACTCACTTGGATGTGTACTGCATAATCAAAGATTGTGTGAGTTAATGTCAAATACAAAGAGTTCCGTTGTTACAACCTACCCCACTACTGGGGTGAGTTGTAACACAGGCTGGGGATAGATGTAACAGTGTGAAGTAATTTGCTGAAATAAGACCCACACTTCCAATTTATGCAAAAACTTGATTGAAGAACAAAGAATAATCAGTTTTGAATAAAGTGAATCATTTAAAGTGACAAAAACATTATACTGTATTCCTTTTAGGACTTTAAATTTAGCACAAAAACAATTGCTGTGTGTGTGTGTGTGTGTGTGTGTGTGTGTGTATGTACTGTATTCAGTCACTAGCTGTGTTGCCATCTACCTATTTTTATGTGAATTTTGGAATATCACATAAAAAATGCTGGGTGGAAATGTCAAGATAGCATAAATTCTAAACATGTGCACAAAAAAAAAAAAAAAAAGTGTGTGCTCATTTGAGGTGGATAGTTTTTTTTTCCAATAAGAAGTTATGCATATAAACTATGGTGGAAAGACATTTTACATAAATCCCTTGATGTGCAACAAAAACCTCACATGACCTTGCCTCAACAGAGGATATGATTGGAGTTTTTTTAATGAACTGTTACAATTATCCCCACCTCAAACAGTCATAACATAGCTAACTGTTTTATCATGTGGGTTTTAAATTAGCATGAATGCAAAGTATCAAATTAAACTAGAGAAACAGCTACTTTAGGTTATGTAAGTCAAATAACTGTATCTACAAAATGATTGCTAGGCAAAAAAAAAAAAAAAAAAAATTCTTTATGAAAAAATGAGTTTCTTTCCTGAAAATCAGTTTTTTTGGTAATAAAATCTACAATATTGCTCACATTCACATGCCACTTCTTCTGTAACATTAAAAATGTGAATGGAGCATATGATATCGATGACATCACCACAGCTCTTTCTGACTTGTCAAACTGATTTTGTGTTTCAACTAACCCCGTGTTACTTTCCTCCCCGGTCTCATAATAACATGCTGAATGATTGTATAAGTATATCTTTTTATAAATGCAGTGGCTCAGATTTCTGTCTAGATTGATAAACTAATCTTTAAACTGAATTTTTGACAAAGAAAAACATTCTTTAATGCTTTTTATTTGAAAAACAAAGACGTGTAAAAAAGTGTAACTCCAGGATGCATTGTAATTATTAATATGTTTATTTCAGTTTTCATCACAGTGCTGTTACAGTAAATGTTCCAAAGAAATGTAAATCTCTCATTTAAAAAAAATAAAGAATAAACTGTTAGACAAATATAGTGAAGAGTGTTATCATTTGAAATGCTGAATAAAGATGCTGTCAGGAGCTGGAGAGTCCAACAGTCTTTAATGTTCTGTGGTTTTCAAGAGAGAAACAAGAT